>WPIO01000007.1:7392500-7625000 GCA_009760855.2 Cristatella mucedo
AACGTTTTTTTGCGTGTTCCAACATTTTGGAAATGTATAAATTGTAATTTGTCGTCTTTTACTGTTAATGTAGCCTGAAAAGTTTTAATGGAGAAAGTTGCCTCTTCATTCTTAAGCTCCTTACTGTCAAAACTATCGAGAAATATATTATTATGCTGCTTATAAGTCGATGTTATTTGGATTAAACTATACTAAATAGTTACCTTACACACGGCCCTGTAGTGTGTGATTGCACCAAAATTATAAAAATGTAGGACATAATTCGTCAGAACTTTGAATATAGTCTCACAAAGTAAGTAGCATATCTAAAACATGATGACGGAAACGCTGTGAGTAGCGATGAGGATATGACCCGGTTTGCTAAAAGATAGCGAGGCTTGCTTAGGTTGACGGTTCCTTCGAATAATTGAGAGATGGTAAGGTTTAAATTCGCTTTAGAAACTAAACTGTTTTGATTTTAATTACTTCTTGTTTACTGTCCTAAAATTGCTGAATGTGCAATTCTGTTTTTGCAATCATGATTACATGTTATAAGCTCAAACGCTCGATTTTAAATGGATTAGTAACCATTTAGCGAGGCGTTCTTGTTACCCGTGCTGTTAATCGTGTGCATGGGATTTAGCTAGCAAATCTGAAGCTCCTAGAAAGATATTGAGTTCTCTGAGAGTGTTTTATCGAATTTGCTATTATTGTTATTATAGCAAGGATGAAAGTGCTGCACTTCTCGACCAAGGATAGGTAGTTCTTTTCCTGAAGAGGTTAAATAGATATAATAATAATAATAATAATTCACTTGATAAAGCGCCCTCAGAGAACTTAATCTCTCTCTCTAGGCGCTTTACAGTATCGTTAAATGCATTCATTTGAAAGCCACCAAGGCTTTTATTTTGCCGTCTACAAGGAGTTGTAAAATAGGTTGCTCTATCCTTTGACCTATTTGCAATTTCATATAGACGACCTGAGACTTTAAAGCATAGGGCAGATTTTCCAAGTTTTTCCGATATTTTCAGCAGCAAAAAGATTATCATTTTGAAGATATAATATTATTATTTTCAACCAATCGTCATTATCTCTTGCTAATGTACTTGCTTACCGTGACTATTGAGTAGTAAAAAGTCAAACATTAATATTTAATCTCTTGTCTCGAGCTTTTAGTTACAGCCGTAGCTGTGCTCATGGGCTTACAGTTTCGTCAAGCCCAATTCCAGCATTTGCAAGATGATTCAGCTTTCTTGAAGCTCCCTTGTATTTACCGAATTTCAAACGGTTGCCAAGAAGAATACTTTGCTGTGGAGACAGTTATTCTAAATTGAGTCGAATTAAGCCCAGTTGCTGACAAAGAGTGGCTTTTAAGTCCCAGGGCTGCTGCTCAAGCGAAACCACAGCTGCACTTTATAAGCTAGACGATCATTGGGAGGCAAACGAGAACCATATGAACTATTCTAAGCAGTGCTGAGAAAATCGCTGATTGCTGAACCGTAGATGTGCCTACGATGCATTCACTGCTGCACAGTGACATTTTCCCGCATTTCACTGTTTTCCCATTCGCTTTCGGACATTTTGTTTTATCAATTTCAGTTACTATTTGCCATCGGAAGCTTCCAGATGCTATCGTTGACAACTTGGAGCTATTTCTCATCCGGTCGGACGGTGAATTAATAGTGTCGAATGGAAAAACATGCAGCGTATCGACCTCAAGATTCTGACACTCACTTTATTTCCATCCTACTCAGTGGTTCTTAACTTTCCTAATGCCGCTACCCTTTACTACAGTTCCTCATGTTGTGGCGACCCCAACCATAAAATTATTGTGCGCAAAATGTGGAAATGCGTTTTTCCAATGGTCTAACGCGACCCCAGTGAAATTGTCATTCGACCTACGAAAGGGTCGCGACCCACAGGCTGAGAACCGCTGGTCTTACTTCTGCATACCTATTGAAATACTTCCTCGTCAGGCTTCACAAGTTACCACCCGCTCTTCGGACTAAGACTGCTTACAATTTTGCTGTGCCTCTATGCAACCCTGAAAAAAATTTGGATATCAAGCCTTCAGTTCTTTGCCTCCCGAAGCGTTGGAGTCTCTTCCGACTGGCGTCATTACACAGCCCGACTTGGCAATGTTCAAAAAGAAGCTAACATTTCACCTGTTTCTAACAGCAATTTCTGGCTCCGTGCGAATTATTTTGCGTGTGGTTTTTTGTGTGCTCTGATACTACGCTTCTTCTTTAACAAATTAATACGCTTTAGTTTCTGAAATTGTAGGCAAAACTCAAAGTTATTTAGGCCTCATAAGGTACCGAACTAATAGCATGCTGTTATCAATTTTATAAATGTATAATTCAGCTATTTATCAAGGCTCTCCATAAGAGTTTTGTCGCACTGCGCCGGCCTGGCTCAATTTTAGGGCGCACAAGAACTGCTCAGCGAGAAACATCTCTGTCCTGGAGCATTGAGCAAGAGGACGCAGCCGTCGTAGTAGGATCGTGAGGTGATTGATATCGGCTGCTGGCCTGTCAACCCCAAAGTCCCGGCTAGCAATTTAAGAATAGGGCAACGCTCGCCCGTAGGTCGCTGTCGCCGCCAGCCGTCCGAGAGTTGCTGGATGGGTTTCCATGAGAACCAGAAAGGGAGCTGTAGAGCATCTGTGCTCTCGAGCTGTGAGCAAGAGGACGCAGCAAATGGTCGTAGTAGGGCCAGTAGGCTGGTTGAGGTCGGCTGGCCTGTCAACCCAACTGTCCCGGCTAGTTGTATTAGGGTGGGGCGACGCTCGCTCGCGGTTGCCTCTTCGTCTGTGGCAAAGTTTCGATGCCGTCGCCGGCAGCTGCCGGACTCATTTTCTCTGAAAGCGCGGGAGAAGGGCGTGCCATCCACGGGGCAATGGACGGGAAAGCGCGAGCCAGCGCAAGAAGAAGAATTCAACGGCGTAGGGATTTGCCGCTGCGAACTAGAATTAGTTCGGTGCAGTGTGGAGGAGGTATTTCTCCATAGGTAAAGCGGCCTCCCAGTACTCCACCGTATTTGCGAAGGTTGAGGTTTTCTTGCCTGTTTTACGATGGAAGCGGAGCCCTTGTCCTCCAGCCAGGCGTTAAGGCTCGAGGCATTACTGCCTTTTTGCAAAAGTGGAGGCGGAAGCCGAGTTCTCCGGTCAAGGTCTAGGTTCCGGTTGTTCGGGCACTTTGCGCATCTTTGTCCATCTTTGCCGCAGAATCAAATCGACGCAGCCACTCGACTGAGTCCGTCTTGCGTCGTAGGTCGCGACTTTTGCAAGCAATGATGATGTCGACTCAATCCTGCAAAAATAACTTGTAGTTTGACGCCCCGGATGCAAGCTAGCGACGGTAAAGAAACACTTTCGTCTCCGATAGCAACTTTGCATTTAAGCTCGCAGCTCGACGGCTCACAATCGTCCTCTTCTGCGTCTGCGCTTCCAATGCCCCCTTTCTCTCCGGGCCGTGAATCATCCCCGTAAAACATCTACTTATTAAGCAGTAACCCCATATAAATCGCAAACCGATAAAGCCACAAATCCAATGCAGCGCCATAAGACCAAATGATTGAGTGGTGCGGGCACTTTGCGGATGATTCTGATCCGAAATATTTCACGGGGGTGGGGCTAAATAGCACCTATTCGTTGCGGGAAAGTGAATTGCTCCATACGTGTTTAGAGTATGCACACGATATGCCTAGTTTGTGGATCCGGAGTTTGTGGAGGGCATATATTGTACTTAGGCTGAAAGCCAAGCCTTTGGTTTGGAATGTGATATATGAAATGCTGGTTTTGCGGCGGGAAAGAGCTCCTAGGTCGGCTCCTGATCAGGCTGCCTTGACATAGCTTATGTCGCACGTGTGTTCTCCCTCGTCTAATTTACCCATTTCCCCTAAGTGCTACCAGGCTTGATGTACATTTGTTTTTATCTGGCGATTTTTCTCTTTGTTGTGAAGACGTTGTTGCTGCCCGAGCTGTAGCTTGCGACTGCTTGCACCACCGTTCTCCTATTCAAATTTAAGTGCATGAAGTACTTTTTGCACTAGAGTGCTCGGAGGGCACTCTTTTGTTGTTGAAAGCAGCTGAAAAATAAGCACGTCTATGTAATAGTTATGACACGTGGTGTATGAGCACTTCTCGGTGCAACCGAGTCTGCTCTTGTGGTGCTATTTCCCAGACACTATGTATCATGGCTCTGAAGACAAGCGGCCGCTAAAGATTTTTCCAGTCAGCAATGCTGTATTGCAGTATGTCATGACTCGAATGCCCTGGTCTTATGTACTGTCCTCGGATGAACAGAAATACGAGTTCCTGACTGCTGCTAATAATATGTGCCACATCTTGCTACTGATAACTTGGTTAGTGACATTCTGTCTTGAGATTTTGTAGCCCAAACCTGAGTGACAATTTTATTATGCGTTCTAAAAAAAGTATTTCTATACCTTAGGTGACCTATTCGGGACCTTTGGGAATTGTTCCATTATTTTAAATAATTTAGCAAGTGCAGCATACGTTTTGAGTCATTAGTATGGCTGCACTTTCACTGCCTTTCACTTTATTATCAGACAACTCTGCTCCAGTTTAGAGCTACCGTTTGCTTGTTCATGTGTGCTCATTACCAATCACCAATTTTGTTTCCTGTTTAATAATAATAGTAACAATAGCACACTTGATAAAGCGCCTTTGGAGAGCTCAATCTCATTATAGGCGCTTTACATTTGCTGCAAAGGAAGCATGGTTGAATGGTTAGTAGTAGCATGCTCAATAAACAACAAGGAGAACATGGTTAAGGGTGACATACACAGGGCAAGAATGCAAGTGAGGTTTGAGACAGCATGCACAGTATCAGCAAACATAATCACACGAGAAAGAAATCATGGGGACCCACTCAATGCTGTGATAAATAGGTGTGCTTATGATTCTTTTTTAAATGTGATCCAGTCAGGGGAAGCCATGTGATGCAAGTTGGGAGTGGGTTCCAAGCTTTAGGAGCAAACGAACTAAAGGCTCGGTCTTCAAAGGATTTGAGGTTTGTACGAGGTATAGTTAAGCACATGGATTCCGAAAAGCGGGTTTTACGATATAAATCTATGTAAATCTACGATGCTTAGCCTGGTTGGGCAATAGATCTGATAGTTAGGTTGGAGTCAAAGTATGAAGTAACCTGAAAGTGAGGGACAAAACCTTGAAGTCGAAGCGTTGATTGACTGGTAGCCAGTGCATGTCTACGAGAAGTGGTGGGATGTGGCAACTGCGACGCTCACGACAGACAAGCCTAGCTGCAGAGTTTTGCACAAGCTGTAAGCGCCTGATTGCACAGGCCGGTAGACCGGCAAGCCGTAAATTAAAAAAGTCAATACGAGGTGTCACAAATGCCCGGACCAACTTATATGTGGTATGCCTGTCTATACAATCCCGAATTTTAGCAATTTTATGTAGCTGAAAGTAGGCAGACTAGATTGTGGAGCTGATACGGTCGTCTAATGAAAGGTCGCTTCGGAACACGACACCTAGATTTCATGCAGATTGAACAGGAGATATGCTGGTAGAGCCAACTTTGAGTGTCAGCCTTTCGAATTTCTGAATCACCCTTGGTTTGCCCATAACTAGTAAGTTGGTTTTACCATCATTCAATTTAAGAAAATTTGCTGCCATCCATGTGCAGATGTCATCATTACATGCAGCAAGGGAGTTGAGAGAATTCGAGGTGCTTGAGGGCTGGGAGGGTTCAAAGCAGAGGTACAACTGAGTGTCATCCGCATAGAAGTAAAAACCTAGATTGTGCTTGGCAATCACATCTGCAAGAGAAAGAGTATAAGTCGTGAAAAGAACCGGACTAAGCACGGAGCCCTGACGTACCCCATATTTCAGAGGTTCATCGGATGATCTTTGCCCATTCACATCGATACTCTGATGTGATGTTAAAGTGCAGTTGAATGAGAAAATTTGGTCTTTTGTGTTACCCTCGATGTGAGTAAGGTCATGCACACGAGCCAAAAGAGTCAATTAGTTAGAAAGTGTACGAAGTTCAAGGCTGAGGCGTCAGATAAGCTATCAAAATGAACGTTGAAATAATTCATAATGAGGAAAGCTCAATTTCTTGCACACATAATTGAAATGAGATCTGAGATGATCAGAGAAATCTGAAATAAAGGACTTGGTACCTATTTATTGCAAATCCTACCGTCCATAAGTTTTCGATGATTGTATGACATGCAAGCAAATGCCAAATTAATGGTTGTCTGATTTTCTGTCTGTCTTTTGGTGTTTGGAAGGTGCTATCACCTTCTCCAATCTGGTTTTGAAGCCACATAAATGTTGCGGATACTCACATAATGGTGCCAATTTTTCAGGTAGGCCTTTCTGCCACCATTTAATGTCAAGATCTTATTGCCACCTATATATATATATATATATATATATATATATATGTGTGTGTGTGTTTGTGTGTATATGCATTATATATGTATATACATTATATATATATATATGTGTAAATACATTATATATATATATATATATATATATATATATATCGTTCTCATCCTCAATGCTTGATTGAGAGAGATTGTTTGCACTGTAATTGAACTCAGCTTGCTTGTGTGCTTAAACAAGTCAATATTTTTCGTGCTACAGTGATTTTTATGAAAGCTTAAGTAGCTCTCTGGCTAAGAAGGCACAAAGACGCACACCCACAAGCTAGGCTTGCATATAAAAAGACGCATGAACCTACTTGCAGGGGCCCGGGTCTCCGAAAAGACCCCGTGCTCAAAGTGAATTAATTAATTATTTCTAGAAAGTAGTCAAGATCGTAGAAAAACCAGAAAAGCCTCATGTTCCATTGTACCAGTCGTGTTGAAAACGGAGGACGCCAACACGGTTTCGGCATCCACTTACGTCGCTGTACACGGAGTTCGTAAAGAAAAAAACTGGCGGTTGGTGTCGAAACGCCTAAGACGAAGTCCGGGCGCCCGAACACCCCATCTCCCCTTCTATAGCCTGGCCAGACCTCACTCCTGTGTTTTTTCGCCAACAAATAGAGAATAAAATTGAACTCTGATCGCGGTACAGCTTTATTGACCAAAAGAAGGCGATTGAGCGTATAAGGGGTCTATTTGACTTTCATTAGCGGCGTTGTGGAGTTTTTGCGAGTCCCGGGTTCCAGCTAATAGGTTCACGTGGTCGTTCAAGGCTTAACAACAGAGCAGGTATCTTGTATAGAATGACACTTGGCCATCTGCATTGGCATTTTTACAGCCTCAAAGATTTTTTTTAGCCAGCCACTGGCCTCAGCTTATTCATGTGGTCTCATTCTGAAGTTGCATCTATAACATTTCAGTAACATCTCAGTTAAATAGGCTGTCTGGTATGCTTGTAATTCCGTCCGCCATCTTGATCAGCGGTCAAAATCAGCCGAATGTCAGATTCCCTGGTTCATCTATCGCAGCTTCATTTGGTGCCTCCAAAGGAGCCTTGATGTCATCGAGTGTGACAAAGTGGCTCACTTTTTTACATATCGCTCTCAGCTCGTTTGCAGAAAAGTTGCTCCTCATCCATGTCTGACCGAGGATGTCGTCGTTGTCATTATTATCTCCCCTCTCTTTACTATTAGCAGTAGAAGATGCATTTGTACAGCACACGACTACCTTTTTGTCAAGCTCAGCACTGGCAAATGACAAATGGAGCTGTCTGGCTTAAATTTCTTAGCTCACTTGAACAAGTCCTCTCAGAATCGTACTACAGAGTTGAGCCATTGAAAATGCCTCCGTGAAAGGATCCCGGTGCAGATTAACTGAGCCGGTCTTTTTAGTCGAGCCAGTGGTTGGCAAAGAGCCATGGTGCTGTTGATATGTTTTGCTGGGTGTTAATCAAGTAGTTTGAGAGTTATGGAGTTCTGTCGGGCTATTGTTGGGTTGGTCCTCACTGATTTGAGACTCAACAGCTTAATCTCCCATCTGCCGGAGATAAGCCGCGGACAGTTACTCAAACCTTACTTTGCATGCTTATAGGAACTGGTCGCTTAAATAAATCGGCTGTCTCAGTTAACAGACGTTTCTTAGCACTGTGATAAATGAAGGAAAATGTACTGCTGCTACTGATAGAAGAACAGCTGCACACCAAGTAAAGCTAAAGTGCTATCACGAAGCTGTAGCATAACCTAGCTAACCGACGAGATTATCATTATAGAGTCCAGCTTCAACCTCGGACTTGCTTCGGCCCCTCTCAGCGGCCTAAAAGAGCAGTGCCGCAGACACTGCTGTCTGCTCCTCGCATTGGTCAGCGAATTTTCTCCATTCGGCTTTCGATCTACCGTGACTTGTAGAGCTGCAGCGTGCATTCTTCCTGAATAACGCATTGTAGCCAGGTGGACAGTTTCTGTCGCCATGCTAGCTGAGCTGCTGACTGCAGCAACGGCTGCAGATGAACTGCTGCCTGAACCCCAGTATACTATTTCCTTTGTAGGGTATCTTTAACTTAGCAGGAGATTGTGGGAGCAAAGGAGCACATTGGTTGACTTGGTTAGCATGTATATAGCTTGTAACCAAAGCTCAAGAGCAGCAGCTGAGGTTGGCTGCGAGCTCCCGATTGGGCATTACTGGCACTCTGCAGATTATTTTGTTCCTAAATATTTCACGAAAGACTTGATAGCACCCGGTCTTAGCCAGAAACTGGATTGCTGCATAGGTTTCCAATAGAAGCACATTCCAAATTGCACATAGGAATTAACGTAGAAATATTACTAATGATAATTAGAATCTAGATAGTCATAACCACAAGCATAGTCATATAATCATCATAATTCTATTTCATAACTGTCCGAGTGAACTATATTTATGAAGCAGTTACAAAAGCCTGGACAGGAAGATCATGCAATGAGCGATCAATGACGATGGAAGGCATTCACTATCTTTTGGATTAATTTAGCATTTACTTGCATTTAGACTTAGTTATGCATCACACATTTTTGATGGTTCATTGAAGCAGAAAATTATTCCATGTGCTTATAATTTGAATTAGCCGAAATTCATCTGCCTTGGTACCAAGTTCAGAAATCAAGGCAACAGTACTGGTCTAGGTCATCGCTCCCCAGACTAAGCAATGGTTGGAGAAAGTCAACTGCTCTTAACTTTGAGCCTAAGGAAGTGGCTTCAAATGATAACTTCATGATAGAGTTGCATCACAATGTGCAGCACTGTGCTTCATGGAGGCCTTCTTGACTAGATTGTCTTGATCACTTTCTCCCTCCGACTTAACAAAGGCTTTTTGGGGGTCAAATTAGATGTCAGGGTCATATTTTGTTGCTGGATTTAAAGTTGTTAAGGTTGGGTTTGAATGAAAAACATGTTCTTCATTGCAAGATATTCCTAATTATTCCTCCGGCAAGTTTGATTTTTGATTGGAGAAGGCAGTTTTCACTTAATTCAATTGGTTTCACTCTTGCTGTGCTTGATGTGGCTAAAAGCTGTGCTTTGGTCAGTTTCTCTAGAGTGTGCAAGCACAGAATTTGATGAGTTCCTACCTCACCTTTGACTAGGTAATAGAGCTCAGCAGCTCGCTCTGAATTTAAATGAGGTATCCTCTCCCGAGCTTAACAAGAAATATTTATAAATACAGTTATATCCAAATGCATAACATAATGTAGTAACAATATATTATGACATAGCAAAAATATGTAATACAAAGTATGCATAGATGTACACATTGACCAACATACTAGCATAGAGAACACAATTAGGGTTGCCAGATAGAAAAGCAAACAAAAAAAATAGGATGTGTCTGCTAATGTATGCAACTACATAGTGCGAAGAAATTTATGGAGGTAGCCTAGGCCGGACGTCAAAATTAAAAATTTGATATTCAGATAAAGTATAGCGCAGATAAAGGTCGAGATAATAAGGCCACAAAAGATAAATTAATAGATAGCTAAAGAGAAGGCTAGCTATGCACATCATTTGTGGACCCAGATTTTGGAGCCAGGTTGTTCATCATCCGAAGAGAGCATAGCCAGCCAAATTTTATGGAGGGGGCACGACTCTCAAGGTTACAACGAAGGCTGGCCAGAGCTGCAATTAACAAAACATGCAAGCAATTATAGTTTTATTCGAAATGAAATCACAATTTCACCTTGAGTAGAATAAGGACATAATCAAATCGTTGGTGATGGTGGCACTTAGTAATAGGGGCAGTCCTGGTCCATGCGCCACTGTAGGCAGCAGACAAGAGTGCTCTCCTTGTTTCCTGTCCTTTCTTCCTCCTGGCTCCTGGGAGGCAATGGACGAGTTTATATGTGTGTGTGTGTGTGTGTGTGTGTGTGCATGTGTCTGTGCATTAAGGTAACTATTGTGCTTTTATTTTGAACAGCTAATCGTCAACTTGATCGTCGATAGCAAAACCATTTTACATCCACAATCAGATTGTATTGAATTTCCACCTACACCACCAGCAAGCCTACAATGTCATACAGATACAAAGCCTACTCTATCCAATGTACCTCAGAAATATTTTTGAAAGATAATATATATATATATATATATATATATATATATATATATATATATATATATATATATATATATATATATATATATATATATATATATATATATATATATATATATATATCAAGCATCCTTTTAATAGAGGGCCGTAAAGTTGTACGTGTAATTGTAGTTTGCCTTGCGTCATAGCAGAAAATCGTAATCTTTATTCGACATGAACTCAGCGGTTGCTCATTGAGTAAACATGAGACATACTTTCTTCAATGGTGAAAGGGAGAGGCTTAGGACTAGGAGCCGATCTGGTCACTTAAGCCCAAATGCCCTTGAGCACTAGGAAAAATGCTCACCTTCTCTCGATCCCATCTGGCACAGCCACTGAGTGGATGAGTTGGCTTAGATGTTAGTGGCTATAAGTGTTTCTATTTCTAACAGTTGCTACTAACTTGACAATAATTAGTAGGACTATTTAAATTCCAAAATTGAATTTAAATGAATATACACCCTCATACTCAGCAAGCCTCTAGTGACGAACAAATACAAAGCAAACTGATTTTAATGTATCTCATCAAGGCTTTTGGATGAGAATATATGCCACGGGCATCCAGTTAGAAAAGGAGCTGCAAGGCCGAGCTATCAAACACCTGCACAGGCTGAGTGTGATTATACCTTCAGTAAGCAGCAGAAAGTCTCGGCAACCTCAAATTTATAACTTGTTATGACTGGATCCACAGCTGGGCTTTTTTTGAAAATTGGTTGGTCCAGCAAAAAGATGAGGATATATCCGAGCGACTACTTCTTTGATCTATTGAAGCCAGTAGCTGCGGTTCTCTTGGGTATCTTAAAATGTGAGTCTTGTTGACGTAGAATTCGTAACATGACCTTGTAGTTTGATCCAGCTATTCGGCCTCCAGCAGATGCTAGCGATTTCACAAACACCCGCAAACCTTGATCTTCAAGCCCCTTTCTGCTGCCAGACTTGAGCTTCTGTTGCCAGGGGCAACCCACAAAGTATTCTAGTCTCCCGCCAACGCGTGAATATGGTTTATGGATTGTCTCCTATTCAGATCCTCTTTCGTGGACCTAAGGGATTTCAATCTCTTCGGGTTCTTTCCACATACAACAGGTTTCGAGCCTACGACCTAGGCGGTTAAAGTCGATGACCGTGATCATGGTCATGGAAGGCTAGAAAGTCAGCTACTTGATCGAATCAGGACATTTAGTTCCAACCTATTCTGACTGCCCACCTGTGCTGGTCTGCTTTTATGCAGGGGAACCGATGGGTTAATCGTGGCTGTTTTCAGCGTGTAAATATGGATTCAGCGGATTCTCTGCTCTTAAGTGAGGCTCGGAGGTTCCTGGATTACTCAGACCACAGGACATGAAGTTCAAGTCAGCTCGAGCTTCCAAGATTTGTCATGGTGCTGCCGTGAGCACCTGCGAAGTTTTCTTGTCTCTCATCTAAATGTGAATATAGTTAGTAGATTTTATCCTCCCCAGTCAGCATTGCTCTTCATAGTGCTGCACGTGACATTGATTTTGTTTTGCTCAATGGTCCGTATGAGTCGGCTTCTCAGTCCTCCGTGGATATGCCTAGTTCCTGTTACCTTGCGCTCACTTTCTAAGCGAACTTGGTTCCTTCGCTGAAAACACTCCTGATGGGTAGCTGACCTTGACCAAGAAGACGACGGAATCCGACACGTTTGGCTGTATTGCTTCAGTTAAAGCTAGCCTTTAAAGCTGAAATAGGTAATAAATCGGAAATCGTCCGTGTAGAAACGGCAGTGGCTACAGGAAGCACCTTGATGACTGAGAGAAGATAATTCAAGGTAGGCAGACGTGACGCCTCGTTTATAAATGAGCAGAGTTTAGTCTTCCTTGACGTCCCCACCCAAGTCATAAGGCTCGAGAGCATCCTGTCTCAGGCTCGAAGCTGCAAGGGCAATGGTCATATCGAGAGTGGTAGTGAATGCAAGTAGTGCGAGTGAGACAAGCTTATAGTGGAAGGAGCGATCACGATTCGTGGCCGAAATCTGGCAGAGTGCACCCAATCAGTATTTCGGCTTTAGAGAGTTGAGGAAGCCCGCATTTCTCTAGATTAGCTTGGAGCACTGCGTTTGCAGGTTAATGCCCACCCACCCGTACATTTGATGTGCTCGTGCTACGGGTCTCTGGCTCATGCTTCCCCGGCATAACTCACCGAAGTCACCGTCTGCTCGGCGTAAGCAGATCGATGCCGAGCGAATCCACGGCCGCAGTGGCAGCGATGTTTTCCTCCGAGTCTCTGTAGTGAGCCCTGGCCGGATGGAGATCGCAGCCGCAGCCGTTCAGCAGACCGAGCAGGCTTACCGCACTTAACTCCCTGTCGCGCCCGTGCACTGTGTGCCTGGTCCCCGCAATCTCTGCAATGGCAAGTTACTAAAAGTGAGCAGAATGGACATTTAATCGTAGCATTTGTAAAGGATAAATTTTGCAGCAAAGCTCAAAGGTTTTATTGGGTCGTGGATTTAATGATTTGTCTGTGCTTTTTGCAAAGCCGATACGTGGCTATTTCTGTGATGTCAGAACCTCTTTAATCCGCCGTTTCGTTGGCAGCGGCCCATTTTTGACGAGGCCACCTCCTTGATGTGGATTCATTATTGTGACGACAATTACTTTACGAGGATGAATAATGAGATTCGTGGCTAGCAGCACACCACTGCTGGCGGGGGGATGGTGGTTGGGGTGGGCTTATGTGAGTGCTAAAACAGTGCAGAGCTAGTCCCCAACGTCTGTGGAGCGTTTGGAACTATACTGTTTTGGTAGCTTTATGTCGTTACTTTGCTATTTTTTTTAAACTGTGTTATTTATGTCGTTGCTATGCAGTATGTCTGCAATAATTGTGATTGTGGGTCTAGCTAGAGTCACAGTTTTGTCTAAAGCAGTTGCACACAGTATGTAGATATGCAGTTTTTTGAAATTCAGATTTTTGAGAAAGTTCGAACTGCAGACTCAGATCGTTCATTGTATCAATGGATGTTATAGCCCCAAACGTTAAGTGGCCACGTAGCAATTCTGACTATGTTCAATGATGCCGACGGAAATGTTACATCTATCAGACAGGTTCATGCTAAAGACTTGTTCTAAAATGCCATTAGCATTGTAGAGGGATTTTATCAAAGAAAGACATACCCATCACGTTTACAAGGCTTGAGAGTCCGTCGTGATAGGACGACCTCGTACACCGATCAGTAAAACGACACAGCCAAGCTGATCAGATCAATCATTAACAATTAGCTAACAATAAAAGCACAGTAAACAGTCTGGAAATGAAAACTCAACTGAAACAGGGAAGAAATAGTTCGAGGGTTTGGAAGTTTTAGGAACCACCCAGATCGTATAGGCACTCGAGTCATGAGTAGAAGGTAGCTGAATCTTCGCTCTTCTGAAGTAGTAGCATGGTATTGATAGATAGATATTCTATTGAAATCTAGACTTTGACGTAAAAGCTGGAATTGCAGACTCAGACTTTTTATCCTATCAATTGATATTGTAGCTCGTGTGCATTAAGTGGTCGCGAAGTAATTCTGGCTAGGCTTAGTGATGCCGATGTAACTATGCCTTAAGGAACCGAGTATTACAGAAACGCTAGCTCAGGATGGCTAGACAGGATTTGCAACAGTCGGCAGCTAGGCCGGTGAATATAGATTTTCTTGCGTACGAATTCGAGTAAGTTCTACTGCCTCGGACTTGCAGAGCAAAGGCTTCTATGGCTCACGCCTTGTAAACGTAGGAATAGATTGGCTGAAGTAACATAATAATAATGACACACTTGAGAAAGCGCCCTCAGAGAACTAAATCTCTCTCTAGGCGCTTCCCATATGCTGCATGCTTAGAGGATCTGAGGGCACGAGGAGGAAGCTGAAACTAGTGCAGCAGCTGAGCTTCCTATGAAGGAGCCAAGTCGTGGCTGGCCTTGAGGGTCAGCATAAGAATTGTTCTCGGGGTCGTTGATCAACCTACACCCATCTTAGATCCATTACAAAAGGAGGCGCAATGCCGAACGTCTGATTTGCAAAATAGCCTTAGTGCCGTATTCATTACAAGCTGCAGAGGCTGAATAAATTTTTTACGATAGCTAAGCCAAAACGGAATTACAGTAGTCCAGTCTAGACAGAACCAGGGTGCTAGTTCGATTTTCTGCAAGCTGCCGTTGTAGACAACCCTTAATATTATACAGAGTACGCGGCGCGTGGTGGCTAGTTTTGGAAGCAGTCTCCTTAATGAAGCTCTCAAGCTTTATGCCTTTATCAAAGAGGACACCAAAATTGCGAGCACATGGAGACGATCGCACAACAACACCCCCAATTTGAAGAGTACAGCATTCTAGTTCAGCCACACGCTTGGGCTCTCGAACGAGTAGGAGCGACATTGAGGCGACTTGACCTACCGCGCTCAACTATGCACGGACTAACACGCATGTCGAGGTGAGCCGTGAGGGCATACTAGGTAAGGTTTTCACGACCTCGGCCCTAATGTGTCGTGAGTTTGAATCTTACGGTGGGCGTTCCTTTGCTCCCGCTGCAAGCGGTGGCGATAGCCGTAGCGCCTCTTCTGGCACTGTAAAAAAGAGGCTGTTAAATCGGCTAGTATTTTTTGACGACAGTAGCGGATGCAGTCAGCTTTTACAAACCATCGCGTCAGTTAAATACGCTGTCAGTTACCTCATAAACGGGGATCTACAAGTGTTACGTTTTTGGGAGTCGTATCGAACAGCAAAAGATAGAACCGACAATACTGTAGGCAATGTATGAACATACGCAGGAAGCCACGCGATGGCTCATGACCATCATGGCTGATCCTGACCCAGAAAAAATTCAAAGTGGTTAGGTCCCCTCAACTCGTTCGTTGACTTCCGCCGACTTAGTACGCTATCGTGGTACAGCGGACCCAACAGCAAACCATACTGAATTGCCTAATTTACGGCGCTCCTCTGTCACCAGCGTTCGCACGAATAACTATAAACGATACTGCTTGTCGTCTTTTTCTTACGACTGCTTCACTTTCTCAAGGACTTCGCAGTGCCCTGTTTGAGTTATGTACGGGACCGTTTAATAGGACCTCATTGACCGAGTTCCTGCTTTTCGATGGACTTATGTAAGTTAGCTCCCGCCAAAAACGACGGGCACAGGCCTTTATTTGAGGCAGTGACCTCTTCTTGCCATAGACTAAGCGAGCCCGTTCCATCACCCTTCACGTGGACTCTTCCTCCGCACCGCCAATCGCAGATCCGATTGAGCAACCTACTGCAAAACTTTTGAATGTTCAACCCTAATATAAGCCAGGGTGTAACCATGCGAAACCTTTGAATCTTTACTACTCACATTTTTACGCAGCATTTCACCGCCAATAGCATGTAATGTGCCCGCCTTCGAAGTGTGGTGACTAAGATAAAGTAAGTGAGACGGCCAACGTCCAAGGCACCGGCAAGTGCTACGAGCGAGACACTTGGAATGTTATATGAGCACACCTATGCGAATTCCTTTACTCATAATCCTTTGAAGTTTCAATGAAGGTACTTGCAAAAATATACCTGATAAATTTGTAATACACGCGTAAACACTATACTTGGTTTGACCCAGTGGTTAAGGTGCTCGCCCCGATCAAGGTCTATTCGAGGTCATGGGCTCGAGCCCTGTGGCATATGTGAAGCGCCTGAATAGAGATTAAGTTCTCTTAGGGCGCTATACAAAAAAATTATATAGTTATATATACTCTATCAAATTGTCAAAATTCAAGTTCACTAAACTGCTTTTAATTGATAGAGTGACAGGCAAACGGATAGATGTGATGAACAATCGAACGAAGCAGTTCATTAACGTCGATATGGTAGGATGAAGATGCAGCAAACAGTGTTCTACAGTTCAGAAATCCACAGTGCAAGACCGGACAACAGCGCTCGCCACTCGCTCTCGCGGCGCTCTCGTTCGGTCAGCTGACCTACAGCAGCCCCGTGCCTAGGCTGACTGCATCCAGCCGCGCTGCAGCGGCGAATGCTTGGTCTTCGCCGATGGTGACCGTCTCCGAAGCGATCTCTTCAAGCGGGCTCAAAAATTCGCCACCGGACGAGCCTAGTGCTCTGCACTGACAGGCGACTGCCGTTGGCTGAAGGCCTATGCGGACTGTGGCAAGCTGGCTCTGCTAGCGTACGCACAGCTCGAGAAGAGCCACCGCCCATCCTTCCGCTCGATTGGAGCGGCCTCCTCAAGCTCAGAGCCCTCTCTCTCTCTCTCTCTCTCTATCTCTATCTCCCTCTCTCCACGTCTCTCCCTCTCTCTTTCTCTCTCCCCCTCTCTCTCTCTCTCTCTCTCTCTCTTTCCTCTTTCTCTCTTTCTCTCTCTATCTTTCTCACTTCCCCCTCTCTCTCCTTCTCTCTCTCTCTCTCTCTCTCTCTCTCTCTCTTTCTCTCTCTCTCCCCCGGTCTCTCATCTCTCTCGCGCGTGCGCGAATTTCATTCGCGTCCACCCGGCTGCGTTCATGCTCGAACTTCGGGCGTTGGCGGCGTAGCGTCGGCAATGCCATCGTCGCGGATGATCCGCGGCATTCCAGCTCGCATGTCGCTCAGCCGCAAGAAAATTCACCCTGACGACGGTGCTGCCGGAGAGGAATCCGGTATGCGCTTGCGCGTCCTCTTCATTCGCGCTTGGTTGATGCTGGAGTGGCTTTAAGGCGCCGGTGACGTGCTGCTTCCTAGCGGTCATCGATCTCTGCTTTGCGTCGCCATGGAAACGCACATTTCTGCGAGTTTAGTCCCTCACGCGTTTGCGAGAGCTCAGGGTGAACCACGGCGAAGAAGCTATATTTGCAGCTGTTTATTAGGTAGTTCTCAGCATAGTTATCGCAATAAAAAAAAGATATACAGGTATGCGAACCGCGTTCTCTATAAGCGGCGGCAGCAAGCATACGGTACCATCCTGTGTCTTTCTGGCTGCATTCTTGTCGCCTGGCGCAATTTGGCTTGTTCACTACCCGCCAGCGTTAGCTAGCTCCCATTAACAATGGTTAGAACCACGTTCTTACTGGCTTCATATTCCACTCAGTAGAATGAGCACTCCTGCTCCACACCAGCTGCTGTCTGTACTTGTGCAGAGTGCAGAGAAAGAGATTTAGTTCTCTTAGTGCGCTATATCAACTTGTTTACCGTTACTATCACTATTATTATATATTATCACAAACACAGTACTATTGCATGGATATTTCGTTTCGTTAAACGCAATTAAAACTCAATGCGAATTAAAATAGCCGGGGTCACGATAGTTACAGGAGCACTTCCTGTCGGCGAAGAGAGTTTCTCTTTTTATTCGCACTCGCTTTACAAAACTCGTGCCTTAGAGTTACTGCAGCCTCGCTAACAAGGCTAAGTGAATGACTGGCCCTCACTCCCCCTTTTAGCGTCCTAAGCGTGTCCTAGAGTATCCGTCTTCAGCGCCTACGAATTAACGCCATTTTATAACAGTAAGATGATGAAATTCACACACCACCCTAAGAGAACTAAATATTGGCAACCTGCCCATAAATTACATCGACACATAACTCATGTCCATAGATTCCGTGCGCTACCTCGAGGTCTACATTCAAGGAGGCCACGAGTGACCAAATCCTTAAATTTATCTTTCACTCAAAGCAGACTACTAGTTCTCTAGACCCCGTTTCTTCTGGCCAACTTTTACTATGCTTAGATCTGCTGCTGCCATGCATAACCAACACCACAAATATGTCATTAGCCTCAGTTCATGTCCTTGCATTTACAGCAAGGCTTCCTTTATTTATTTTATTGATGGCACCCGAAAATGGATGGCAGCACACTTTCTTAAATTTAATGACAAAAAACCAACTTACTAGTTATGAGAAAACATGACAAGTGTGATTCAGAATATCGAAAGGATGACGCTCAAAATCGGCCCTGCCAGCATATCTCCTGTTGAATCTGCACGTAATCTAGGTCTCCTGTTCCAAAGTGACCTTTAATTTAGACGACCGCATCAGCTCAGCTCCACAGTCAAGTCTGCCTAATTTCAGCTGTATAGCATTGCTAAAAGTCGGACCTGCTTAGATAGGAATACTAAATCCAAATTGGTCCATGCATTTGCGGCATTTCTTCTTGACTTCTGTAACTCACTGCTTGCTGGTAACAATGCATATGCAATCAGGGGCTTATAGCCGGTGCACAACTCTGCAGCTAGGCTCATCTCTCACGAGCGTCGCAACTACGATATCACACCATTTCTCGCCGACCTGCACCGGCTTCCAATCAAACAGCACATGAACTTCAAGGTACTGCCACTTCAGTGTAGGTCATTTCATTGTCTGGATCCAGCCTACATATCAGAACTACTCTCCACCAAGCGAAGAATCGTACAACCTGCAGTTCTGACTCTAACCGTTGAATCGTACTTCGTACGAACCTCAAAATCGTTGGAGACCGTGCCTTTAGCTTGTATGCTCTCAAAGCCTGGAACTCACTACTGACGCACGTCACAACATCCCCTGACATGATGAAATTTAAAAAGAAGCTTACAAAGCGCATGTTTATTACAGTATTTGATGGGTGGTTGTGACTCGTTCTTAGTGTGCGTGTACCTAATTACACTTAGCCTGCTGCTTGCAGATGTTACCGCCAATCATTAAGTAATGTTTTCTATTCAGGAAAGAGATCTGAAAAGAGACTTAGAACTATACAAATTAGTAACAATAATAATAACTATTCTTATTATTACTAGGCACTGTAGGTACTCTGGAAAAGAATCAAGGTAATTGATTTGTGATGGCAAGCACAGTGTAAATAAGCGTGAGCATGCACAGACAATTCTAACTGACTGAGCATACTCTTTGAGGAACGGGTGGGCTTTTAGCTTCTTTTTGTTGCTCATAGAGTCAGGGGATGTCTTGATGTCAGTCAGTACTAGCTTCCAGATTGTGCAGCATACGAAAGTCACGGTCTCCCAAGGATACGAGTTTTGGTTTGAGGCAGCGCTAAACGACTTTTCAGATCAGCTGATAGTGCGATGCCTAGCCTGATCGGGGAGTAGTTCGGATGGGTGGACAGGAGAATGAAAGGATCAAAAAGTGACTGAAAACTTTGAAGTTAATGTGCCGCTCGACGGGAAGCCAATGCAAGTAAGTGAGAGGATCTGCAACTCGTCGAGTATGATTTTCTCGACCTAATAATAATAATAATGATAATAATAATACACTTTATAAAGCGCCCTCAGAAAATGCAATCTCTTTCTAGGCGCTTTACATTTGCTGCAAAGGGAAATGCAATTTAATGGCGAGTGCCATTCATGCCTACATGTCATGTTGCGGAGTTTTGTGTCAGCTTGTCAGCTGTAAGTACCTTAGTGCACAAGCCGGAAGTACATACGAGTAGCGAGTTCCATAAGTTAAGACTGGATGTAACAAATGCGTTGACCAATTTGGCCTTAACAAATAAATTATTAAATATGTAATGATTTAACTCCTGACATCTCAAAATTATGCCCCTACCCGTGCGATATATATATATATATATAGTAAGCTGATTTAACAGCCTCATTTAAATGACGGCAGATGAGCCTCAACTGCTATCGCCACCGCTTTTAGTTGGCAATAAATGATCACCCACTGTAATAATCGTACCCACGGCCTGGGTTGTAAAGAGCGAGCACCGTGCATCCTGGGTTATCACGGCCCTCAAACTTTGGCAGTGGGGGATTATAATAATCATCATAATAATAATAATAATACGCTTGATAAAGCGCCCTCAGAGAACTCAATCTCTTTCTAGGTGCTTTACATTTGCTGCAAAGGATTCGTTTATTTGTCTAAGCAGGGCGAGATTCTCACAATATTACGTAGGTGAAAAAAGGTGGACTTGAGCGTGGAGCTGATGCGGTCGTCTAGTAAAAGTTCACTTTAGTGTAGGACGCCCAGAGCTCGCTCAGACGTTACAGAAGATAGTTGGCAAGTTCGTGAGGTAAACCAGACAGTATCTAGCGAGTCGAAGCTGCCGCACCGTTGCGCACGGCGTCTCACTTCAGGTTTAGTTTCGTTGGCTCGGAATGCTGGTTAGCTAAGCCGCTTGCGAACGGACACTTACTAACTGTTGAGGACCTGTGCCAGACCGGAAGTCTGAAGCAGTCGGCGTAGGCACGCACTAACACAGTTCAATTCAGCCGCCGCCGCGCTGCTCGGCGATTCCGCGTCGGAGTGCGCAGCAACAGTCTGTCCTAGTCCACTGACTGACGGCTACTTTGACTGACCGACGAGACGCTCGTAGTCGGAGCTTCTTGCCGAGTCGTCGTTGCAAGCCCGTTTCGTTTCTTGTGCGCAGAATGGCAGCCGCCGATGTACCGGCTCGCGAAAGCCTCTGCCGCGACGATGGGCCTCGCGTTGCCGGCCGCTTGCCGAAACGAGAAATTTCGGGTGAGTCCTTTGGCGAAGCGATGCCAACGCAGCAACGCCGCGGATACGCCCGGCGGGCGCTACGCGCCACAGACGATACCTTGAACGCGCTCTGCAGGAGCGTCTTGGTGAGGCGCCCGGACGCGGCGCGCCGGACGAATCTAAGCGGCAGCTGCGCGTTGAGCATCAGGAATGCGCCAAACAGTCTCTTCCCGTGACGGCGGCGCGCTCGAGCCTGCGCGGAATGAAAACCGAGAGAGGGCCGCTGGCGAAGAGCGCCGGCTCGCTGTTAGAGCGCGCGGCCGCGTCGCGCGGCCATGTCGCCGGCAACGGCTGCGCCGGCAAGTCATCTGCGACCATCGGCGAGTGCAAATCGGCGGCCGTGGTGCCTATGCAGTCGTGCACGGCGAGTACTGGCGGCGAGAAACTGAATATCAAGAACGGCGTCGGCTGGGCGCAGGAGCTCGACGCTCACAGCCGTCGTCTTCATCTTCGTCCGGCGGCCAGCGTCTGCTCGTGGAATTTCGACGCGGCTGCTGCCCAGTCGATGATCGATTGGAGCCTCAGAAACGTCGGTCGGTTTCGGAATGAGTCCGCCTGAACGCCTCGTTCCCGAATACAACTCTTTGAAAAACTTGGGCTTTCGCGTCGTTCGGGTTTCTTACGAGCAGCAGTCAAACGTGACCTGAGCATCCTACGTACAGACGCTTCTAGTTTCTTTCATCAGTTGTCTCTCGGCGGCAGAACTCGCAACACCCCCCCCCCCCCCTGTAAAAGGCACCGGCATTCGTGTGAATGACGTTACGGCATTTCGGGCAAAGGGATACGTACCCACCTGTGGTATGTGCCTCGAATGCCAAGGTGCTGTGTTACCGTTACCATGCGACGGTTCTAATACCCTGTCTGCTCGCGAAGTAAGTGCTAATCAGAGAGTTAGAGAGAGAGAGAGAGAGTGAGTTAGAGGGGGACATGGAGAGAGAGAGAGAGAGAGAGAGAGAGAGAGAGAGAGAGAGAGAGACAGACAGACAGACAGACAGACAGACAGACAGACAGACAGACAGACAGACAGACAGACAGACAGAGACAGGGAGAGAGAAAGACAGAGAGAGAGAGAGAGAGAGAGAGAGAGAGAGAGAGAGAGAGAGAGAGAGAGACAGAGAATGAGATAGAGAGAGAGAGAGACAGACATAATGAATGGTTATCATACTGCGATACAAATATAAACGTCTCTTTCGCTGTTAATAAATCAAGCTGATGACGTGTACTACGTAGAAATAGAGCTTGGGCGACATCACTGCCCAGTATTCAACCTGCTGGATACACCGCTGTCGTAACTATCTCTCTCCGGCTGCCTCTCTCCGTCTCTCTGTCTCTCTCTCTTTCTCTGTGTCTCTGTGTCTCTGTGACTCTGTGCCTCTCCGTCTCTCCGTCTCTCCGTCTCTCCGTCTCTCCGTCTCTCCGTCTCTCCGTCTCTCCGTCTCTCCGTCTCTCCGTCTCTCCGTCTCTCCGTCTCTCCGTCTCTCCGTCTCTCCGTCTCTCCGTCTCTCCGTCTCTCCGTCTCTCCGTCTCTCCGTCTCTCCGTCTCTCCGTCTCTCTCCGTCTCTCCGTCTCTCCGTCTCTCCGTCTCTCCGTCTCTCCGTCTCTCCGTCTCTCCGTCTCTCCGTCTCTCCGTCTCTCCGTCTCTCCGTCTCTCCGTCTCTCCGTCTCTCCGTCTCTCCGTCTCTCCGTCTCTCCGTCTCTCTATCTATACAGCTCTCTTGCTCTCTTTTTCTCTCGCTATGCAGCTCTTTCTCTCTCTCTCTCTCTCTCTCTCTCTCTCTCTCTTTCTCTTGTTCTCTTTTTCTCTCCCGCTCTACAGCTCTCTTTATCTCTCTCTTTTTCTCTCCCTCTCTCTCTCTGTCTCGCTCTCTCTCTCTCTCTCTCTCTCTCTCTCTCTCTCTCTCTCTCTCTCTCTCTCTCTCTCTCTCTCTCTCTCTCTCTCTCTCTCTCTCTCTCTCTCTCTAGCTTCCATCCTATTTCCTGCCAGATTCCGCCGGGTGGCGCTGCGGCCGCAGGGCGCTCAGGCTTTACGCGTGCTGTTCGAGTCTTTTCTGATCGGCGCCCGCTACTTTGTGACGTACTCGCGCCATCGCATTGGCACTCGTCATCATTGCTCTCATGCGTTTGATCCTTAAAGGAATTTCCAGCCAAAGTTCCTCTACGGCAGAATAATTTTAGGATGGTAGAAATAGGCAAGGCGTTCGCCAAAAACTTGTTTGATTGGGCACAAGTACGCCAAGCCTTTGAAGGGCAGGCTACCCTGGAGAACTGTAATTGGTCCACTTGTTTTCACGAATTCTACTCTCGCACCTACCGATCTAATTGCCTTGCACAATTCGGCTTTAAAATATATGCACATGACCAACAGCTGTAGTGCAACTGCGCTATCATTCTCCTTTCCTTTACATCTCTTCAGACGCGCTTTGGCCGGTCACATCTCGTTTTGTGATTTTCCCACAATTCCCATTCCCACTTTGATAGCGGGTTAGGTTCTTTAAAGTAAAGGACCGTAAGACCAATTTAATTGTCAAGGGTAATCCTTGTCTCGCTCGGAAACTGGAAAGCAGTAACTTAAATTGTTTCGGACAGCGTAGCCTCTTAAGTTTCTGCCCACAATCTGCTTGCCCTATTCTGAAATGACCATTCGGGCTTGCTCAGACAGGGATACCACTGCTAAATTAGTTCATGCATTTTGTGACATCCTGTCTCGACTTCTGTTACTCACTGCTTGCTAGTCAACCGGCCTGTGCAATCAGGTGCTTACAGCTGGTGCAAAACTCTGCGAATAAACTTGTCTGTTGTGAGCGTTGCAATTGCCATATCACGCCACTTCTCGCCGACCAGCACTGGGTCCTAGTCAAGCAACGTATCGACTTCAAGGTTCTGTCACTCACTTTTAGGTCCCATCCTTCTTTGGCTCCAGCCTACCTATCACATCTACTCTCCCACCAGGCTAAGCATCGTAACACTTGCTTTTCGGAATCTAACTATTTACCTATACCTCGTACAAACGTAAAAAACTGTAGAGACATGTGCTCCGAAAGCCTGGAACTTAATTCCGACTGATGTTTCGGCATTTTATGATTTAACGTTATTTAAAAAAGCTAAAACAGCATCTATTTATCACAGTAGTTAATGGATCCACGCGATCGCCCTTTGTGTGCTTATGCGTGCTGGCACTGTGCATGCTGCCACTAACCATATTTGTATGCTGACCCTATGCTTGTCACCCTATGCATGCCACCTCTAACCATGCTATGCTTGTTGACATTGAGCGTGCTACCATTAACCATTCGCTTCTGCTACCTTGGAAGCAAATTTAAAGTGCCTCTAAAGAGATTACGTTCTCTGAGGGCGCAGTACAGTGTTATTATTATTAGTATTACTATGGACTGGCTAAAAACACCTGATCCACGGTCAAGGCTATTTTTTTAGCAAAGGATTGTTGGAAAAATTCGGGCGCATTTCAATTCGTTTGGTTTCTATCGTTTGGTTCTATCGTTTCATTCCTAGCCGCACCCGTTGCATTAACGGAAGCACAAACCGTAAGCGTCGCCGCGGCTATCCAGGCGCCCGGCATGCCGGTTCTCAGGAGCGGCCGGCGCAGAGAGAATGCCACCCAGTCACTCTCGCTTGTCAGCGACAGCGTGATTCGGATGCGCCCGCGTGGCGCGGCTTTGCGGACCCATTCTCGCTGAGAAGTCGCGCATTAACCAAGCGAGATGGCACGCCGGCAGGCTTTTTCGTTCCCCTCTCCTTATCTGCTCTCCTGCTGCCAACAGCGGCACTGCCCCGCTGACTCGGCGATGCTTTTCCCTTTCTCTCTGCTGCGAAAGATGAGTCTGTTGTCTACAGCATGTGTTCCGAAAGCCGCTTACGTTTTGAGTGGGCAGTAGAAAACTTTGCAGCGAAATATCCACCTTGTTATCGCGGCTTTGTGGAGTTACAGATGGCGATACACACACAGGCGCGTGCATTTGCTACTTGCAGGTTTTCCTACCTGTAAAGCAAGACGCTTACAAATGGCCGCAAAGCTCTGCAGTTGAGCTAGCCTTCATAAGCTTAGAGGCACTCAGACCCTCTGACGTCCACATCGGCTCTGCGTGCATGCAGCATACCGGCTTCAAGATCGGGCAGCTCGCTATAAGGTCGACCCATTAGCCAACCGAATCGCTTTAGGATTGCTCGCTCGTACCACTCGCTTGTCTGACTCAAGTCACTCAGCCGGTGTCTATAACTAGCTGTAAGTTCAGCTCAGCCCAGCCGATGCACGCACTTCCTAGCCCCTAAAGCCCGAAACTCACTTCAGACTGGCATCCTGCGACCTGCCTGACGACATTCAAAGCGAGATTTCAGCCCAGCCTGCTGTTGCTCACAGCAGTGATGACCCACTACGGCGGTTGCTTTTCTCAATTTTGGTCCCGAGGTCGTGGGTTCGAATCCTGCGGTCTGCGATCCTTTATTACCGCTGCAAGCGGTGGCGATAGTCTTAACGGCTTTGCTGCCGATATACAAAACGAGGCTTTTTAATCAGCTAGCATTCTTTTAATTTACTCTATCCGAGTGAATTCGCCCTATGCATACTCGCATGACGGAATCGCGCGTGCTACGTTCACCAATACCTGGACATGTTTCCTTTCTTGTACGCAAGTGCCTAGAACGCATCTCATTCTCTTAGGGCGCCAAACAAATGTATTACTACCGCAGTCAAAGGCAGACCGCGATGCAATTTGGAATCAGCTCTGCTACAGCAGCCTCGGAGGCTGCCTCGAAGGAGTTCCTAATTTGTAGCTCGGCACGCTGACGTAGGCAATGTTGCGTCTGCGGAAAACTAGGGCACAGCTCGACCTCCGACCTCCGACCTCCGGCCTGGGCGAAGGCGCGGGACGGAAATCGGGTCTGCCTCTCCCGCCGCCGCCACCGAGCAGCAGCGCCGGAGCTCACCCCTTCGCTGCAGACAATGCCGCGTCGCAGCGCAGCTAATTGCGACTGTATCCCCGATATCCGCTGTATAGACGCGAAATTAAACGTCACCTGACGCGAATTGAATGGGCCACTTTGAATTGCGACTGCCTCCGTAGACCGTCGGCGCTGTTCAAGTGCCGCTGGCGATTGCGCGACGAGCGTGCAGGCGTCGCGCCCGTGCAGCGCCTCTCGCTGACGACTGCTCGCAGCTGCGCGACGCTTGAGATGAGGTGCATCGCGATTGGCTTCGGAACTTGGCGAGCTCTGGCGTCCGGACAGCGCCGGCCGCGGCAGGCGAGCTCGCTGTGCCTTCGCCGCCGCCGCCGCCACCGCTGCTGCAGACTCTACGCCCAGGCGCAGCGTCGCGAGAGGCCGGACGCGAACTCACGCCGCGAGGAGGACGGCGCTCGCACGCGCGCGAGCCGCTTCTAGTGTCGGAGGCGCGTCGATCGGTCGGTCGGTCTCTCAGCGTCGCGTAGACAGCCGTCGAGGTGGGAAGAGCGAGCGCATAGCGGCCGGCCGACGAAAGCGGCGTCGAGAGAGGATCTTGGCAAGCAGACGCTGCGCCCGCCGGCCGCCGGCCAGCTGGCCAGCCTCAGGCCTGAGCGCAGCGGCCGCGCGGCCGGCAGCCCGGCGCGCCGGGGGCGCAGCCATCGCGAGGCTGCCCGGAAGCTGCAGGCTCAGGAAGACGCAAGCGCCCGACGACGATACGGCGGACGAAAAGCGCCGACATCTTTCCGGCACGGCGGCGGCCGCCGCCGGTGCCGGCGGCGGCCGCCGTGCGTCGCGAACTGGCCGTCAAGCGATGCTGCCGAGCCGCGAGCGAGAAGGCACGCTAGCACCTGAGCGCCCCAGAGGTCCTCCTCCTCCGCAGCCGCGCCGCGGCGGCGGCGGCGGCGCCGTGCTCGGCAGCGGCGGCAGCTCGGTCACGAAGGTGCTCGCTTCCGTTCGGGGCGGCTGCTCGACGGGCGCCACGGCGACGCAGCCGCCGCCGCCGCCGCCGCCCGGCTGCTGCCGCTGCAGCTCACGCGGCTGCTGCCGCTGCAGCGAGCAGACGCGCGCGGCCCGGCGAATGACGCCGTCGGAGCCCTTTCGCCAGTACAGCTCCTCGGCGAACGGAGGGTTCTGCTCGAGCAGGGCGCTTCTGGTCCGCCTCTGCGACGTGTTTCGCACCGCCAGCCGCCGCTGCTGCGAAGACTCCTTCGCCAGACGGCGCCGAATGCAGCCGATGAGCGCCGAGAAGTCGGCCGCGCCGACGCTCGCGCCTCCGTCCGAGTCGTCGCCGCCGCCGCCGTCGTCGCCGTCGTCGCTGTCGCCGCATCGCGACGGCAGCGTGCGGACGGCGCTCGGTCGGCTTTGCTCGCGCGAATGAGCCGTAATCGCGTAGAGGCTGAGTGAGCTGGCCCTGCTCCTCAGCTGCGCCACCGCGGCGGCGGCTGCAGAGGACGAAGGCGGCTGCTTGCTGTACGAGGACGGGGTCGTCGGCAGAAGCTGCGGCGGTCTCGGAGCGCCGCCGCCACGCCGCGAGAGCGGAGCGCGGCGGCGGCGGCGGCTTCGCTCCGAGTCCGAGGTGGCCACGGCGACCGCGACGGCCTTGTCAGTCGTAGCCTGAGGCGTCTTGAGGTCGTCGCGGTGCCGCCTGCACGTGCCGCCGCCGCCGCCGCCGCAGTGCTGCACGAACACCTTGTAGTAGTGCTTTTTCACCTGCGACTGCTTGATGTCCATTTCCCGCTGCACCATTTCGGCGTACCGTTTGTACGTGGCGACTTTCTCTTTCAAGTAGCGGTCGATGTAGCGGTTCTCGGGCTGCAGCGCGCTCGCCGCCACCGCCGACACTTCCTGTCGAATCATTCGCGCCGCACAGGAAGCTTGAAGACTGAAAGAAAAACGAGCAGCGACCGGGCTGGAAATTACTAACGTGCAACTGACATCGGCTCACGTCAAATGGCGCTGCTTTTTCCGTTCGCATTCAGGCCTTTTGATGAACAAGTCGGGAAAGTTAATGGGCCGCCCACTGCTCTTTACTGAAAATATGACGCACTTAGATTCAGAAGGTATTTAGTGGTTAGGACGCTGTCAGTCTTAAGCTTAAACGACTGGCATGCGAGGAGTACTTTAGATTGCATCAATCCATACAAGCCAGGGCCAAACTCGTTTCCGTGAAATTGTGATAACGTTGCGGATGCGAAATCCACAAAAGCGTGTGTACGGCATTTTGCAAGCCACTCCTCCTCCTACTTCAGCACCTTACCCGGTGATCCTTTTGGGATCTATCAGATCACTTCTTCCGCATCTTTTTACAACTTTGACAGATCAGATCAGAGAGTCCACCCGCACGGTACAACTTTCACTGGAATCCTCACCCTCTGGTCACCTCTTTGCCTCAATGCCGACGTTCAAGCCTACACCGCCGACCTCATCTCACAGTTTGTTTCCCTCTCTCTAAGAAGATTTCTATCCCTCATGGCCCCACAGCCACGCATCTACTGTTTTCCTTCAGAGATACACAGGTTTGTTGCCGAGCTGTATAACTAACATAATGAATAATTTCTTGGATTCAGGTTTTGTCCGTGCTTAAAAAAAGATTGTTGTTTGGCTACTTATTAGAAGTCAACACTAGACCAAGAAACACTCTGCAACTTCCGCTTAGCCTCCAAACTGCGGCTTCAATAAAAGAAGCTGGTACCAGACCAGCTAAACGTCCATTTCAAAACTTCAAACCTAGCAAGTAAGTTCCATTGAGATCTGTCTGAGAGCTAACCACTTCACAGAGTCAGCATTGGCTGCGAATGCGTACCATTATTTTCATGGATGCTTAGTTAGATCGAATCTCTCTGCTAGTTCTGCTGGCTTCATCGACAGCGTTTGATACTCGTGATCCCCAACGCCTTCTTGAGGGTCAATCGTCTCGTCTGGGCATCGCTGGTCACTGGCATGACACAGCAATGGCTGGTTTAGGTCTTATGTCAGCGGAAGATTTCAGAGCCAATGCGTCAGGGAACCGACTATATAAAGTACGGAGTGATCTCCCAGAGCTTGATCCCCTACTCATCACAATGTATACCCTGACTCTTGCCAATGAAATCGCCGAGCACAATCAAGGTTTTATTTTTATGCTGACGACGCGAATCTGAGCACGCTCTTTGATGCTTCCCTGCCTTCTAGCACATTTAGCTCTCGTAAATGGCATGTCGCATATAAGTAGATGAAATTTCCATTTGCATGACAGCAAACTTTCTCAAAATGAACGAAGATAACAATTACTTACTAGTTATGGGAGAACTTAGTGGTACTCGGATATTTCAAAGCGAAACTCAAAAAATGAGCTCGGCCATCAAATCTCTACAGCGTCTATATAGAATCTGGGCGTCCTGCTCCAATAAGACCTTTCACTAGATGGCCACTCCATCTCAACAGTCAAGGCTGCCCACTTTCAGCTACGTGCCATCACACGAATTCGGACTTGCTTCAACAAGAATACTACAGCCGAGTTAGTCCATTCGTCTGTGACATCTCGCGTAGACTTATGTAAATCGATATTCCCACGCCTTCACGGCAGTAAAATGAAACGCTCGCCGTTGGTGCAAAACTGTTCAGCATGGCTCGTCTGTCGCGAGCGTCGCAGTTGCCACGTTACACCACTACTCAGTCATGCGCTGGCTTCCCATCAAGCAGCGCATCGACTTCGGATCTCTGTCACTCATCGTTATCTCTTTTCTCTCGCTCCAGAATACCAATCAAAATTTCTTTCCAATCGCCGAGCTGGTTTAGGTGCTCGCTCCAACCAAGGTCTAGCAGAGGTCGTGGGCTGGAGTCTCAAGGCATACGTGTGACGCCTGAATAGAGATTAAGTTCTCTTAGGGCGCTATACGAATGAAATATATTATATTAGATTAATATAGCAATCAGGCTCAGCATCGTATCACCCGCTCTTCTGGCACAAGTCAGTTAGCTTTGCGTCTAATCGATTTAAAATCCTTTGAAAACCACACCCTCGGTCCGCCTTCGATCCGCATGCTCCCGCAGCCTGGAGCTCATTCCCAGCTGAAGTCACGATACCCCCGACTTTAAAATGATATCTAAAAAGAAGCGAAAAATCAAGCTACTCATAGCAGTATTTTCTAGTGAGAACTTGTGAGTGCTAACACCAGACATGTAATCACTAACCAATTTGGATGTTTCTCTTCCAGCATGCGAAAAGTGCCGGGAAAGAAACTCGGCTCTCTTACGGCACTATTCAAATTTTATAATATGTATTGTTAACTGCCAGCGCTCTATAGCCTTTGCAATCGCACGCGGGTATGCGACGCGGCACGGAGGGGCAGCTATGAGTCATGCATGATGACCACTGTGCATGCTGCCACTAACCACACTTGCATGCTGACACTGTGCATGTCACCCCTAACCACGTTATTCATATTGTTTATCAAGCATGATATTACTCACCATTCAATCGCGTTTCCCTTTGCAACAAATGTAAAGCGCCTAGAAAGAGATTGAGTTCTCTGAGGGCACTTTATTAAGTGCATGATTGTTATTATTATTATTATTATTATTACCGAATGGCGGCATGCGCAGGGGGGGTGGGCCCAAGAATCTCGCGCGAAGCGAACGTGCCGGCCCAGGCGGCAGTTTTGTAATGCGGGTCGCGGATTTCACACTGGGAAAGCGACGGAGCTCTGCATTCCGAGCTCACTTCTCGGAGCCTTCAGCCCGCGAGCCTGGCTGGCAGTAAGCGGTGAGTCCAATTGGTGTCAGAGGTCGCCCGCGTCACTGTCAGAGGTCACCAGTGCTGGGCGGTCGACGGTGATCCTATTTCGCGGTCGCCCCTACAGCGTGCTAGTTCGCTCAGACGAATTCCGCGATCGAACGTCAATGCGAGCCGTCAGTGCACCTCACGCGGATGCCGCGCGACCGGGGTTTCCCGCATTGGAGCGCGCGCGGGCCGCGTGCCTAGGTCGGGCTACGCTTAGTTCCGGTCGAGGCTCCGTTCGAATCGGCCGCAATCCAAAGAAACCCCGTCTGCGATGCCAACCCCCACCCGTGAGATTGACGAGAGCAGGTCAAGGCCGAATTCACGCGCTACCGGGGAGACGGTGGGAGTTAGGGCATCGCAACTCTGAGCCGCGCGCTACTTAGACTTGGGGCTTCGTACAGCTGGCAGCGACGAGGTTTCGTCTTCGCGGTCTCTGCCGCGCAAGAGGCAGGAGCTCTTAGCCGCGCACCTGCGGCGACCGAAGAGCCCGTAGGCGAGCGAGCCCGGAGGAGGCGCCGGCGTCGCACAAGCTTGCGCTGCAGTCACAGAGCTACTTGACGGGGGCCTTAAGCGCCAAGTGACGCTCGTCGGCTGGTGGTCATGGTTACGGACTACTTAGGCACGATCGGGCTGGCGCGTAGCCGCCAGAGGACGTACGTCGTCTTTCTCCATGGCCGGAAGCGGGTAAAAAAGTTAATCGGTCGACCGTGCGAGTTCGCTCTGCATGCAATAGGCGCCGCGAGTCGCGGTCGGCACGCCAGCTGCTCATCCGGCGCTGAGCTACTGCGGTGGCGCGTTCGTCACCTAGCCATCCGCCGCGGCGACGTGCCCGCGATGGCTGAGGGGGGCGGCATGTGGGCGCAAACGCCATGACAGGCATTCGCGGAGTGAGTTACCTAGCTCAAGTTGATCGTCGCGCGAACCGTCCGGATCTTCACTCGCCTCTCAGCGTCTCGGCGAAGCGAACGCGGCCATTTTCGGACGACACCGCTGCGGCACCTGAGCGCGCTCAGCCGCACGCCGCGCCGCCCACAGCGGGAGCGTGCGTGTGCCCACCGACCTGGGCGCTATCGCGCGGTGGAGACGGCCTCACGTGACCCTAGCCACACGATCTGAGCGCCGAGCGCTGGCGGCGCCGTGCCGCCCAGCCGCGAGCCCGCCCTCGCGCACGAGCGGTCGGCAGGTCGATGAGCGCCTGGCACGAGCTCTTCGAGCGGTGCGGACTCGCGGCGGCGGGACCGCTGCGCATCCGCTCCCCCGAGGTCGGCGGCGATCGGATATTAGACCTGCTCAGCATAGAGTTCGCCATTCAACCGTCGCGCGGGGGCCACCGTTGCCAGACTTAAGCTGAATCCACCGCCGCCGGAGCTGGCCTAATTAGTTGCCTCTGCGTCGCGTGTAGCCAGTCGTACCGTTTGCGTATCCGGGTCGCGCGGCGCCCGAGCTCGGGCACCACGCGAACATCCCGCATGGAGCCGCCGCCGCCAGGCTCGCGCGCACCCGCGTCTTGCTCGCGACCGCTGGGTCGAGCGGAGAAAAGATGTCGCCAGATCGAGCAGCGGCTTCGTTTCTGCTAGTCGCCGGCCTCGTGTGCGGTCGTGGGGTCGCCGCCGCCGCTGCCGCCGCCGGCGCACGCGCGCACCTCGCCACTTTGAGCCGGCTGCGGACTGACGCTCGGCGGCGGCTCGGCGCGCACCTTGGAGCCGCGCTCTGGAAGCTGTAGGTAAATCTATTTTTAGCCTGCTGGCGGTTGATACGGCGGCTCGCCTGGATCGCGTTGGCCGATCGCCTGCTGCCAGCTCTTGTGACGCCTCGCGTCCGTTACTCACCCGCGTCCTCGGCGGGCCCGTAGTAGAGCTGCCCGCGCGGCGACAGTTTGCGACTAGCCCGAGTGAAGCCGCCGCCGCCGCCTCCGCCGTCGTATGGGGTCTGTGACTGGTTGCCGACGGCAGCCGCGGCCGCCAGAGCGCGGACGGACGGCAGCGCCGCGCCGCGCCGAGCGGAGCGGTCGGCGTCCGCCGTCGCGGCGCGAGCGCTATGGCGACGGCGACGGGGCCACTGCCGGAGAGAGTCTATCGCGAGGGCGCTAAGCAGTGACCCGTCCTGTAGCGTTCGGCTGCGCTTCGGACGCCTTTTCGCGCCTGGCCGACAATGGCCGACAATGGCGGCGATGGGTTTGTTTAAAGGCGACGCATCAGGCGAGCGAGCGAGCGGCGAGGCGCCTGCAAATGAGCCGCTCAGCAGGAAGCGAGCGCTGCATTGTGCGCGGCGGCTCGGGCGCAGCGGCCGGCATTCAACCGACCGCCGGCCGTCAGCTCTCCCTCCAAGTCGCACCGCGCGCGCCCACGCCCTCGCCCCCGCGCTCCGCTCGCCCCTTCTCGCGCGCGCGCGCGCTAATCCCGCGGCTCGTCGCGGCGGGCGGCGGCTGCACTAGGCAGCGACTGGCGGTGGCATTCCGGCGGATTCCGGACGTCGCGAACGACGCGCACGCTTCGCGAGCCTGCCGCTGCGTTTGCGCTCAAGCACCTCTCGTTAAGGAGCCGCTGAATGTGAACACAGGCTTTGCATAGTCTCGCAAGTGAGAAATTGCCGCTGCTCAAACGCCAACGTGAGACAGCAGCGGCGGAGCCAGGATTTTCATGTCAGGGGGAAGACCTGCTTAATCCTTATGTAATAATAATAATAATAATAATGCACTTGATAAAGCGCCCTCCGAGAACTCCATCTCTTTCTAGGCGCTTTACATTTGCTGCAAAGCGAATATACTGGGCGATACCCGTAGAATTTCCATGTGGGCGGAGACGTAGGCCAGCAATTAATAAAAAGTTATGGCGAAAGATCCCGGGGTTTTTTCAACGCATACTGGGAGGTTGCTCGTCGGTTGGAATTAAGACCTTATTTTCATCGTTGGTGACGGTTGGGGGGACGTAGACATAGAGGGTGGATCAGGTCGCTGCCCACTGCGGAGAGGGTGGTAAATGCCCCCCTCGTCCCTTCACGCCACCACTGCAAACTAGCGTCTTCCATAAATGTCCCGATTAGTGTTGCAAGCGCTGATTGGGCCCAGTGGTTAGGGTGCTCGCCCCGACCGAGGTCTGGCCAAGGTCGCGGGCTCGAGCCCCGTGGCATATGTGAAACGTCTGAAGAGAGATTTTGTTCTTTTAAGGGGCTATACAAATGAATTATTTATATATATTTATAGTTAAGCGTGCATGGGTCAAGGTTCTCGTTGGAGGTACAACATGCAGGTCTGGGGCTCATAGGAGAAAGGACGAGGTGCTTGCAAGGTACCCTACGCGACGTAATGCTGCGCTGCACTATAGCTGGCTGTGCCCACATCCAGTGCGTAACGTTGCCTGAATTGGCCAACAACAGGCTAGCTGCCGAGGCAGCTGGCTGCGGATATCTTGTAGTGGCGGTTAGATTCCGGGAGCGATATGGGTAATGGTTTTCGCAAAGATACTTCAGTCATTCAGTAGTTTGGTGAATTCGCTGCAGCAACGAGTCAACGTAACTTCGCCAGTCGCGCTTGAGAAAATGGACTGCAAAGTAGGGCGGCAGGTGGAGGGAAGGGCTGTTTGGAGGTGGAGGTGGAGGTGGAGGTGGAGGTGGAGTGGAGGTGGAGGTGGAGGTGGAGGTGGAGGTGGAGTTGGAGGGGGAGGTGGAGGTGGAGTTGGAGGTGGAGGTGAAGGTGGAGGTGGAGGTGGAGGGGGAGGTGGAGGGGGAGGTAGTGGGGGAGGGCTGTTTGGCCAGCCGTCGCAAGGTAGCCGCTCTAGCCGTTATTTAATAAAGAGAGCATCTGTGGAATGCTTTAAAATTGAACACGTGTGCTCACTCTAAACGCAGCGCTGAGAAATGTGCGAGCGTTAATATTGGCTTCGAGTGGATTATTCGTACTGGGTTGTAATTTGTTTGAACCGGGTGCCAGGCGCCGTCCTGGTATGGCCCCCGCGATAAGTTGCTCGCCATTAGCGACCGAGATCGTGAGCTCGAGCCCCCACCCCCTCATGCGGCGTACGTAAAGCACCAGGATAAATACGAAGTTTTCTTTGGATTCTTTTCAAATAAATTATAATTAAGCAGGTGGATACGATAGGTTGTGGTAGTAGTTTATGTTAGGTGCTAGCGGCTCGCGGTTCGGCGGCGGCGCCGCGCTGCACTGAGCTGACGCGTCTGACTGGTGTCGGTGATCCTCGTATTGGCCCTTAAGGGTTTCCAGGTAGCAGCTCAGATCTCCGTGAAAAAACGATTACCTCACATTATTGAAGGTAGTGACCCATCGCACTATAATTGTTTGGAAGATAGCAAAGCGGGACAGAGCACCTCAGAACCTTTCAACAGAGGCACGTGATAGCTTGCTGAGGTCTTCGAGCAGTGGGCACAGCAGTGGAGACTGCCCTAATATCCAAGAACGAAGTCGCAACCAGGGGGCATGCAAATACGTGCTAGCAGTTTCTGTAGAACTAATTTAACGAAGCCACTAGCTTACTTGCACGGCTAGCGTCGGTAACGCAGCCGTGCAGCGAGGCGAAGTGGCCTGCCGGGCTTGTGTAGTAATAGCAACCGCAGTCACATTCAGGCGCGGCAAGCGCGCCTGGGCGTTCTAGCGATTTCAAAAAGCTGCAGAGATTGCCTTCCTACAGTCGTTCGAGCAGAAATGTAGAGCGCCCAGTGTCGGCTACCGAGCGGACGTCACGAAGCACGCGCCACTCGGCCGCCCCGAGCGATCCGGTCGCGTCGTGATGCCAGGCAACTTCAGACCAGGCGATATCAGTTTCTAGATCAAACGACTGTGCGGCGCAGCTCGCAATCATCGAGGAAAAGAAAAGAAAACGACTCTCGTTTCGATACCGCACGCTAGGATTTTGGATGGCGTTTTTTGCAGCCCATGGATTGGCCCAGAAATGAGGTGCTAGCCTTTCACGACCAGGGTCGTGGCTTCGAGCCGCGCGGACTAGGTAAAGCGACAGGATAGAGATTAATTTCTCGTAAGTTCCTATACAGATTAAGAATTTATTTATTTCCTCTCTTAAAATTTGTTTACTGCTCCGTCGTTGGTACGCAGAGCTTTAGGAACGCCAGCTGAGCTAAGCTCCGGTTGCTGCAGGTTCCGAAAGGGCTGATAAGTAAAAGACTACAACTTGCTAGTTACGCTCGGCAAATTGTAGCGGTGACGCAACCCATTTCTTCCAAGTCTTAACAGGTAAATAAGCCCCATAAGTAAGTCCGGGGAGCAGTGATGGCACACCAAGTAAGGCGGATGCGTTTCACTGCCATGGTCCCGAGGTCGTGGGTTCGATTCCTGCGGGTGGGCGATCCTTCATCGCCGTTGCAAGCCGCGGTGATAGCCGTAAAGGCTCTTATGTCGCTATAAAAAGAAGCTGTTTAATCAGCTAGTATTTTTGTTAAGTCTCCCACAATGCTGTCGTGATACAGCCCTCGGCGGCGGCGGCGGCATTTGAAGTCCCTGCAAGGTATGGTAGTGGAAGCGCTAGCCTCGCTCCTCAGAGTAAGGCCGCATGTTCTCCTTACATTTTTCAAGATCGACCTCAAGGATATGGAAATCCTGCGCTGCTCATTTCGCTACACATGCATAATGGCCGAGTCGTAGCCAGTTGTCCATGTTTCCTTACCAAGCAACTGCACAGGCATGAATAGCCATCACACTCCAACGGAGCATCTCCAAGCTATTTTTAACTACTTGGGCTCTATCGAGAATCCTTGCAAATATTGTGTAGCTAGGTCCTGCTAAGACGTCGTCTTTGATCGGTGCTTCAGACTGCTCCTCAGGGAAGAAGCTCTAAGCATGCTGCAAGACTGCGCACTCCTCGTCGAGCAGTGACGAATTGTATCGTAACGCACACTTGACGTGCAATAGTGGCTTCAGCACGCTGAGGTAGTCCAAGTGGATCCCACTCTACTTTGTTGCTTCCACCGAGAATTCTGTCTGCCGTAAAGTCAGTGAGCAAAGCCATCATCTCAAGTATCCAGCAACCTCTCAACGGCCTCCCAGCACAACTTCTAATACGTCAAAGTGTCTAGCATGGTCTTGATACTGCTGTAATCCTCTTAGTGATGCTCTGGGTGAGCAATGGAGAGACCGGTACTCAACAAATGCTTCAGCCAATTATTTTTTAAGTTCATGTCTTGATTTATTGGCCACAGTCGTAGCAAAATGCGTGTTCCGGATACTTGCAGCCTTTTGACGCTATCTCAGGGAAAAGGCATGAAAGTATCCACTTGAGCTTATGGAACTAAACTCAGCCGGTGAACTTGAGGCGTATTTATCATATTTATATTGCTTGAAAGTATCAATAAGGATGGTGCTAGTTTTAGTGTAGTAATCCATAAAACTGCATATCTATGCCATATCTCCATGACTTTGTCTAGCCATTCATTATTGAGAAAACTGAATCACCTCAAGTTTTTAAAAATTTAATCTTGACTAAATTACGATTAATCAGTATAATTATGAAAACTTTGGGAAGTAATTTTTTACTATCGAGGTATGGCAATTTCAAAATGACATTTAAAACTTGAGCAGAAGTGTACAGCGGTACCCGGCTTACGAGTTTAATTCGTTCCGTGCCAGAGCTCGTAATACTTACTAATAATAATTACTAATAATTATAATTAATAATTAATAATAACTAATTATTGATTACGTAATAACTACTCAAATTACTCGTTTGTCAAATAAATTTCCCCGATAAAATGAATTGAAATGCCACTAATCGGTTCCAGACACCCAACAAACCGTAATGGCTCACTGGGTAAGGCGGTGGCTTTTTACAACCTCGGTCCCGATATCGAGGGTTCGAATCCAGCGGTCGGCGATTCTTTATCGCCACTGCAAGCGGTGGGGATAGCCGTAAATGCTCTTCCGTCGCTATTCAAAAAGAGTCTGTTAAATCAGTTTGTATTTATATTATTTATTTAAAAAAACAGCGATTTTTGTCACATGTTTTTAAATTAAAAAATGGACTTATAAATAAAGAATATTGTTTTAAAAGCAATACAATGGAATTTCTTGAAATAAATAGGTTTTTATTATTCCTAATGCACAGGAGTAACTTGGAATTCGGATGACTTGAACGTACTAATAGAATTGGAGGAGAAAGGCTAAAATTAATATCTGAATCTTATTTGCCAATTTTTGTCGTTTTTCCGGGGCTTTCCTCGCTTTCAGTTTACTATACCGGCCTTTACGCGGACGCGCCAATTGGTATCAGCTATGCGATGAACTCGCACACGATGTTGCCTAAATAGAATACAGTATATACTTAGCTGTTCCTGCCGTATTCGGATTTAACACCGGAGTCTAGCGATCTTGTGAGTCCAAGCACTACGGTGACTAGCTTAAGTCTGTCTAGGAGTGAACCAACAGGCCTGCGCTTGGCGTTACACCCGGGTCGTAGGGCAGCGTCTTGCAACGGAACGTTGTTCGCTGCCATTTCCCTTATTGGCCTGAGTAACCACATGCAGTTTGACGTTCGCTGTGGCAACTAGAGGTGGAGTATCTGAAGCTGGCTCGTAACCCGAATTTTAGCACGCAACTCAAAGCACACAATCGGCAGAGATACAGCTCGTACCTCAAAACACTCGTACGTCGAGACGCTCGTAAGCCAATGTACCTCTGCTATAGTAGGATTGCGTTGCATAATGTTCTCAGCCTTTCGCGAGCGATCGCTGGTGACCTTTGACCTAGTTTGATAAGCAATTCGATATTTATAATCCAGGTAAGTCCCGATACTTGTTGACGTTGTGTGATATTCATCATGCTGGCACGTGTAAGATGGGAATTCGTCGAATCTCCTCTTTTCTCAAGGAGTGATACACGCATGAATTTCGACCAGGTTTGATTAAGACCGATTAGTAAGACGAATAGCCCTGGACGTAACTCTTTGGCATGAAGAAACGCGACTGTGAACGTCCATCGCATTTCATTGTCATTTTGCCATTTCATCGCATCCCATTCCATGGCATCGCATTTTGTCCAACGGTGTCCGTAGCGAGCGCAAACGGTGCCGCTCTGCGCACGAAGGCATAAGGTGCATCTTGGACTTACCCAAACTAGGGCCAACTTTCTGTATAATAATAATAATAACCAAAATAATGCACTTGATAAACCACCCTCAGCGAACACAATCTCTAGGCACTTTACATTTGCTGCAAAGGGAAACGCGATTGAATGATGAGTAATATCATGCTTGATAAACAGCATGAATAACATGGTTAGGGTGACATGCACAGGGTCAGCATGCAAGTGTGGTTAGTGGCAGTATGCACAGTGTCAGCACGCATATTAGCACATTAAGCACATTAAGGATGAATCACAGGGACCCCCTAAATGCTGTCCTAAAACGGTGTGTTTATAAGTATTTTTTAAATGTGGTCAAGTCAGGGGATGTTGTGACGATAGTCGGGAGTGAGTTCCAGGCTTTGGGAGCATACGAACTAAAGGCGCGGTCTCCAAAGGATTTGAGGTCTGTTCGAGGTATTGGTAAGCCATTGGATTCCGAAAAGTGGGTGGTACGGTGCTTGGCCTGGTGGAGGAGTAGATCTGAGAAATAGGCTGGAGCCCAAGAATGCAGTGACCTAAAAGTGAGCGACAAAACCTTGAAGTCAATCCGTTGCTTGACTGGGAGCCACTGCAGGTCAGCGAGAAGTGGAGTAATGTGGCAACTGCGACGCTCACGACAGACAAGCCTAGCTGCAGAGTTTTGCACCAGCTGCAATCGCCTGATCGCACATGCTGGTAGGTAGTCAGCAGCGCGAAAGTAGCAGCTCAGGGCAGCTGAAATAAGATGAAAGCAGCGTTGAATATATAGTGTTACGAACGGAAGAAGACGATGCGGATACCGAACGGGCACCTGCCACGGACCGGATTCCAAAATCAAAAACAAAATGACCACAAAATGTGGACCAACTAAGCCAATTAAAAGCAACGTGCGACTAATGACGTCAACTTCGGCGCCGGTCAAAGCGAGCGCAGTACGACGACGTTTCGAGTTTCGGCCATGTCGCGAACAGCGAAAAGCGGCATAAACCTGGTCTTAGGCAAAGGGTAAGGGCGGCGGGCGCTTCACAACGTCGTGGGCTCTAGGGCTCGCATAGCGAAACAGGCAACTACTTTGTTGCCGGCTGCCAGCGGCAGTAATAGCCGCTGCGGGTCCTCTACCGCCCTACGGAGGCTACAGAGTCAGCTTAACACGACTTTACTGTTTTATTTTGCCAACAGGCGGCACTTTGAGGCTACTTCTACGCAGCCGTGATGGCTCACTAGGTAAGGTGGTTGGTTTTAACGACCTCGGCTTCGAGGTCGGGGGTTAGAATCCTGCGGTGGTTGATTCTTAATCGCCGCTGCAAGCGGTGGTGATAGCCTTAAAGGCTCTTCGGTCGCTCTACAAAAGAGGCTGTTGAATCAGCTAGTATTATTATTATTTGAGACCCGGCAAAGACTCGTGGGCATGCGATAGGCCTTGACAAGCAGGGAATCCCAGGATGCTAGCTTGCTTGGCCGGCTGCCGACAGCCCATTAGGTAGGCCGGTCTGTAGCCTGCTGGATGCAATCACGATTTTTTACGCGTTCATTTATCTCCTCTCCTGCGCGTCTACGATAATTGACGGTTTCGTTTGTCATCGAACTCGGAGACTTGCTCAGCGCTTTCCTACTCACAAGTGAAATCAGCTCGCTGCATTGAACTGAAGACCTGTGCAGTGTGGGAAAATCATTCAAGGCTCTCACAATGCCTCTCCTGACCGGAGTGACGAGATGGCCTACTCCAAAGAAGTCACTGCTTGCTCTGCAACAACTTGAGCTATATTATTGCAGCGGCACAAACTAAGACTTTCAGACTCGCTGCTTTGGAATGCCAACGGTTCAATATCAACTGAAGATTCAAGAAACGTGCATTAACTACTAGATTAATCAGAAGAATCCGTAGAAAAGATAACGCACACAAAAGAGCCAGAATAAATTTCAGTTAGACAGGATGGCTGAACAGGGAGGCACAGCAGCTACGTAACAGCGTGCAAACGTGTCACCATGAAAAGGCTGTGAACAAGATTTGTAAGTGGCTCAACAGCATAAACCACTTAAGCAGGTTTACTAGGCAGCAGCCCATGTACCGCTTATCGTTCGATCGTACTCAATTGCAGCAAATGTAAAGTGTCTATAGAGAGATTGATTTAATTGAGGGCGCTATAACAAATGTAGTATTATTATTATTTAAACCTTGAAAGAGTATAGCAACGAAATCACAGAGTGGTGGTACCAGATCGCGGAAGATGGCAAGCTTTGCTTAGGCAATTGCTGACAGCTTCTTACTGACAATCTTGGCAGGCCTCGACTGTCTTGACGTGTCCTACCCTGAATTATCCTCCCCTGAGTTGCATACATTGTCCTAGGGGCACACTAAACTACTACGAAATGTGCTTCGCGAACAAAAAGTTGGCACCCATTGAAGCAAAACAAGTATTTTTGTAATCTGTTTGTGATGCAGGTCTTCTTGATCTGCACCGAGACTCGACCGACAGACTCGATACCCTCACTCATGCAGTGAACGTGACACTCAGGAGTGCTCTTGACAAGCATGTTCCCGTTCATTCTATCCTTGCACAGAGTCGTGGAAGCCGAAAATTTGTCAGCCTTCTTTACTGGAAGAATTGTGCTCATTCGTGCCTCCATTAAGCCCCCTTTGAGTAAAGCAATTGTGGAATCACATCACATGACCTTTCTTAAAAGTTTTTCCAAGGTTTTTGCATGCGATGTAGCTACCTTAATAAGGTCTAGTAAAAAGGGGCTCTATCTCTCTTGAAGACCCTATACAGTCATCTCTGTGGTCTTCACTGGTAGACCAACTTAGCCCTGCCATAACCGAGATTTTTAAGGCTTTTTTGGAAAAGGGGTTGTACCCATGTCTTTCAATTCGGCAATCATTGGACCCATACTTAGAAAGCCTGGATTATATACAGAGGTCCTAGCAAACTATCGCCAGTTTCCCTTCTTCTTTTCTTGTCGAAGATTCTTAAAAAAATTGTCGCTAAGCAGCTGGTTGGATGTATTGAAAAGGGTGAAACGTCAGAAACATTTCAATCAGGGTTGAAGAGGCAGCACTCCACTGAAACGGCTCTCCTCCGTGTTAATAATGACATTCTATGTGGCAGCGATGACGGAATGCCACTTCGCTAGCTCTGCTAGATCCATCAGCTGCCCCGACGCAGGCCGACGCGAAGCGATGCGAAGCCTGCTGGCAGCCTGGGATGCCTGCCTCCGAGTTCTGATCCGAGACTCTAGCCGATCTTGCGGCCATCCGATCGTGCGGATGGAGCCTCGCTTTCTCGTCGTCGCGTTGCCCTTCGGCTGCGTTTCGACGCTTCGAAGGACACCGGGCCGGGACTCGGCCGCCGGACTTCCCGAATTTTGTGGTCCGTTGGGTCTGGAGAGCCCCCCACGCTGACGCGGCTTCTTGCACACACCGAGGCTGGTGGCAAGCCGCGCGGATCGTCCCATGCGGCACCCCGTGGGGTTTATCCGATGCAACGACCCATTGTCGAGCTCGACTGACGCCGACGGACACCCAAGGACACTGATGAGGTAGGCGTGTGCAGCTCAGAGGCTCCGCCGACGGTCCGATAAGCCCAGGCCTCGTCGTGCAGTCGGCGACGCGATGGGAACTTCCCTCCTGGAAGAGCCTCCAGTCACCACCACAGGTAGGCCGCATCCAGGGGAGGGAATATGGTGTGACGTAGTGGACACAGCCCGGCAAGCAACAACAGGTGCTTTCCCCTCCCCTTGTTTTGACCCACGGCTAGATCTCTCTTTGCGGGTCGCGCCACTTTTGTTCTAACGAGGTCGCTCTGGCAGCGGCGGCGCCGAAGTATGTGGCAGAACTGAGTGTCTCAGGGCTCCAGGTGAGTAGGGGGAGCTTGTCAGTGGCTGCGGCAGCGAACCGTCTGGTGGGGAGCCGCCGCTGGGACCTTGGGCGCCACCTAAGCGATAAGGAGGCTATAAGGGTCGAGGCGCCGCTACTAGGCGTCTAGCTTCGCTGCTGCTCGTCCCCCGTCTGCCCGCCGGGCCCAGCCCTGAGCACCCAGACATTAGACCTAACGATTCCCCGTATTGTCGCCTGCCAGGTTAGCCTGGTTTTTGATGAGACCCCAGCTTGGCCCGCTCTCGCCTGCTACACGCTGCCGCCCCCAAACTTCCGCCGGAGGTCGGATGGTCAATTTATTTGACTTTGACCCGGCTTTTACTGTGGCCGAACGCCTATAGTCAGCCGTGAAAGCGAACTGGCCGGCAGCGGACGAGGCGTGCCTGCTGTGTGCCTCAGTTCTCAAGTAGTACTCCTGGTGCACACGTGCATTATGAGCCAAGGAGACGGTGGAAGGTGGCCCTGCAGTCGATCGATGCAGCCACTGTATCTCATTATCCGGTACTCTAGGATCCTAATTCCGCGGATTGCCGATTGTTGTGTTTACCAATCAATGGCGACGAGCCCTTTCGAGGCGGTCGTATTTTCAGCTGTTGCTCCGCAGTGGGTGCTCCATCACTCTGGCAGTTCGATCGAAGTCGAATCGCCGACCTTTGATTGAGCGATTTTTAAGCAGCTTGGCAAAAACGTTCGAGGTGCATGATCCATTTTAGCTGCAGTGGCTCTCTTGATTTGCCTATTTTGTAATGTATCTCTCAGTTTCACCCACTCTCTCTCTCTCTCTCTCTCTCTCTCTCTCTCGCTCTCTCTCTCTCTCTCTTTACGAGGACGAAGTGGGTGTTACACTGAAAAGTTTTCTATAGCTCACTCCAAACCTCAGCGGCTTTCGGTATGCATACGGTAGCCAATGAACTTCCTCTCAAGCACTAAAGAGATACGGCCGGGCATAGCTGAGTCCGGAGGGCAGTCAAGAAAGTAAGTAGCCCAGAAGTACCAGCTCAGGGTGGCTGTAAAGGATGTCCCGCACAGTAGGCTTCCGGATAGTAGATGTCGTTGCGTAATAATTGTGGATGTGAGTTTCACAGTCTAGGTCAAGCAAATCAAAAGCTTTAGTCGCCAGCGCTCTTTAGTCGTAGGAACAGAACAGCTAATTAATCGTTCGTCGAGGACGTCTGTAACTCACAGCTTGCTGGCCTACCGGTGGGTGCTTACAGCTGGTGCAAAACTGTGCAGCTAGGCTTGTCTGTCGTGAGCGTAGCAGTTGCCACATCTCACCACATGCACTGGCTCACAGTCAAGCAACGGATCGACTTCAAGATTGTCACTCACTTTTAGGTCCATTCATTCTATGGTATCAGCCTAGCAATCATATTCACTCCCCCATCAGGCCAAGCATCGTACCACCTGCTTTTTAGAATCTGTTTAAAATCAATACTAGCTGATTTAACAGTCTCTTTTGTAATATCGACAAAAGAGCCTTTAAGGCTCTTACCACCACTTGCAGTAGCGACAAAGAATCAAGCACTGCAGGTTTCGAACCCACGACCTCGGGACCAAGGTCGTGAAAAGCAATCGCCTCACCTAGTGTGCGATTCCGGCTTCCCTAGAACACCTAGAACAAATCTCAAATCCTGTGGAGACCTTGCCTTTATTTAGTTCGTATGCTCCCAAAGCCCAGAACTCAATCCCGACTTTTGTTAGGACATCTCCTGACTTGTCCACATCTAAAAAGAAACTAAAATGCATCTATTTACCACAGCATTTAGTGGGCCCTGTAAGTCATTCTGTACGTGCTGACACTGGTGCATGCTGCCACTAACCAAACTTGCATGCTGACCCTGTGCTTGCCACTCCTAACCATGTTATTCCTGTTGTCTATTGAGCATGCCACCACTAACCATTTTGTTGATAATGCAGCACGAGTGATAATACACGACCATACTGAGATTACGTTTATTCAGGCCAGGCTGGTACGGGAAGCGTCCAGTACAATGGACCTCCGAAACCAGAAGTTTTACAGCAGCATTCCCCTTTGTTATGAAAGCAGATAATCCTCTTGCCATGTCAGGGGTCGACTAGGTCGCGTTGGCCGAGCTTGCTGCTTTGTAGTTGGTGTTGAAGCTATATCTGTATTGGTTTCTGCTCCTCGTAGCACGGTCATATCCTCCTTTGCCGGCGGTGGGTGATAGTTATTGCTCGATGGCTACCTGGCATTGCTCCAGTATGACGTCTATGTCTCTGTGAGCTTGCTCTGCTGTTCTTGGTTTGGGATAAATATGTCGCTGGTTTTGCCAGTAGAACGTTCCGGCCCGGTCCTGGATGGTATATGACATGTTGCCGTGGGTTGCCAAAACGCCTTCTCTAAGCTGGTCGTCAGAAGCAGTCCTCTCGTAGAGAGTATTGCTTGGCCGATGGTGAGTGTGCTCAGATCTCGTGCTCTGGAGTCGTAGGGTTTTTTGAAAACTGTCTCTGCCGTAGAGTCTGGCCATTGCTGGATGTAGGTGGTGGTCCACTGCCCGTTCGGCAAGGTAGTACCTTGGGGCGCACTGTGGAATCGGTGTACAATATGGCGACACCCATGTCGCCGAGGTCATTTTTATCAGTGCTCTCTACTTGTGCAATGAAAAGGTCAGAATGCTCGGTCATCAGTCCTATGGTTTGAATGGCTCTTGTGCCAAGCAAGCATGTAAGGTCGCCGGAAAGAACGATGAACGGCACAAGGTCGTCTCTCCCGACTGGCACAACAGAACCGCCGTTCCAAGATATAATGCAGGCGTTGGGTCGTACCAGAGATCTGGTGTTTACGGACAAAACGTTGATTAATGGTGCTGACGTCAGCGCCTGCGTCTGGCTGGAAGCATACTTCAGCATTATGACCACCATCGGAGCCGTGATGCGAATATTCTGACAACTCGCTCCAACCAAAACACTTGCATCGTGTCTTGATGTGGAACAGATCTTCACCTCCCTGCAAATTGTGCAGTCTATCCCGGCACCGCCGATTGAAATGATGGAGACTGTTGCACTTGTGGCAGCCGCATCCTTGAGAAGGGCAATCTGCTCGCTGTGTCTCGAACCACAATTCCGACAGTCTAGCTCCATCGGTCCAGGCGTAGCAGCATTCGGGTTTCCCCTTGGTTGTCGAATATCACTCGAAAACTGATTTCGACCCTTCGGGTGCGAAGCAGCCATCTCAACTTGGCCAGTAGGGTTCTGAACGCTGGAAACCTGACCGCTCATTTCATGCACCGTTTTGCAACTGGTTTCGACATAGCGGAAAATATCAGTTGCCACCTGCATCGTTAGTGCACATTCCCTTAAAAGTAGTCCTTGCAGCAGGCACTCTACACTGAAAACCAATTTGTCCCTGATCATACGATCAGGGTCCTTAAAGTTGCACAGTTTCGCCTTCGAGCGTAGCGTCGACAGGCACGAGTCAAAGGGTGCAGCGTAACGCATATTCCGAAACCGGCAACTTAACAGTACCTCACTTTTCTGCGGAGCGCAGTACCTTGTACGGATCATTGCTGATGGAAACCTGATCGTATGTAAACTGCTCCGATGGCTCCAGTAGCTGGGCCGGTGCAGTGTACAACGATAGCCTTGCGTGTGGCCTCCGGCTTTTCCGTCGAACTACTTGCGAGCGCGTAAGTAACCAGCAGGCGTTTCCATTCCGAAAAAGCGCCGCCTGGATCCCATTCGCCTATCTAGATCCAGTAAATCCAACCAACTGAGGGGGCAACCGAAAACCGCCGTCCGCCATGTGGTCTCTACGCTTGTATACCGGAACCGTTGAACGTCCGTAGACCAGGAAAATTGATTAAATGCTGGTCTCTTACTAACAGACGAGCTTTGTAGTCACTTATACTGTTGCCATCATGTCGATAGTGCGGTACGAGTGATAGATAATACAGGAGCATACAAAGACCACGTTTATTCAGACTCAGCCAGTACCAAAAGCGTCCGGTACAATGACCTCCCGTAACCGGGAGTTACACAGCAATGGGAGGGGCATCTGCAGCTCTAAACACGTTTGATCGTGCTTCCTTTCCAGCAAATGTAACGTGCCTACAAACATATTGAGTTCTCTGAGGGTGCTATATCAAATACATTATTATTAGTAGTAGTAGTATGAGAGTACGAGGAGGCTGAGACTGCTACAACAGTTCAGCTATGCATGAAGGAGCCAAGTCAAGGAGGGCCTTGAGTGTCAGAGTAAGAATTTTGCTTCGTATCCGTCGATTGACAGGAAGCCATCGCAGCTCTTTCAATAAAAGATATACGCTGCTGACCCTTAGGGATTTGTTGAATAGCCTTGCAACCATATTAATCTCCAGCTGCAGAACCGAAATGGCTTCTTTTTGTAGCCCAGATAAAACGGCATTGCCTCGACAGAGCCAGGGAGCTAGTTAAACTTAAAACAAGCTACCGTGGTAGATAGACCCTAATCTTATATAGTGATCGAACTTATTGGCCAGCTGATGAAGCAGTCTTCTTCATGAAGCCTTCAAACTTAAAATGCTTTCAAAGAGAACAGCAAAAGTCCGAATACAAGGCAATGGTCACAATTAGCATTACTAATTAGCAAAGCAAAGGCTCGTAGTTCAGCCGTGCACTAGGGTGTCCTTTCAGTAGGAGTTGAGCTTTATCAATGTTTAGTTGAAAATGAAACTAACAAAACTGCAGGATTGAACATGTGCAAGACAGGCATTTAATTTAACATTTGCTGCAGTCGATTCCAATGGTTTAAATGACAAATAAGGCTGGATATTGACAGTATGGAAGTGATAGCCAATTCCACGGACTCGATAACTTTTCCCAGAGGTTCGGTATAAATGGAATAAGCAAAGGACTGAGAATGGACCCTTGTCCACAGGTGAGTGGTCTGGTAGATGAGGCGTGACCACGTACGGCACGGATTGAACGCGATCGGACAAGTAAGATTACTACCATGGTAGCAGATCGTCTGCCTGCAGATCTTTATTCTCAATCTTTCAAGTAAAATTATGTGGGCAATCTTATTAAACGCAATGAATAAGTCAATCAGGGCTACGGAGTAGCAGAACCATCATCGTTGCTACTTGGGATTTCTAGGCCACTCGCTTGAGAACAGTTTCAGTTGAGTGATGTCTCTTGAATCGAGACTGAAATATTTATGAAAAAAAATATTATTCTCAATGCGATCTACAAGCTGCTTAGCCACAATATTTTTGAGATTCTTAATCAAAATAAGAAAGGATGAAGACTGAACAACAGTTTGCCATAATCTCTCAATCAAATCTAAGCTTTTTAGGTGGCCGATTCAAAAGAATTTGAAACAACCTCGATATACAGAGAAGCTTTAAAATCCTTAATTTTGGCTGGACTACGTTTATCCACTAGTGAAGACGAGAGAGGCTATGACTAGTGTGGTTTAGTGGATGCAAAGTTTGAGACTTACCACTTGCTTTAGTCGAAGGTGGCCTCAGATAGGCACGCATGGTTTGGTCCGGTGGTTAAGGTACTCTCCCAGACTAAGGTTTGGCCGAGATCGTGTGCTAGAGCCCCGTGGCATATTGAGGAGCGCCTGAATAGAGATATCTTTGGGTGCTGTACAAATGATTTATATATGTGCAATTTGTTCAAAGAAAAAGCCGGAGAACTTATAGGCCGAACAGGTAGTATCCGGGTAGTGAGACCGCTCAGAGTTGGCTAGTATATGATTCTGTGATTTACTGTTTTATACAAGTTGCCTTAGGTCCGACCCGCAGGAATGAAGCAACAGCAATTAGGGCTGTCCGAAACAGCTGACTTCTACTACTCGGCTGAATACGAATAATTGACCAACTATTCGCCCCTATAATGCACAGATAAGGTCTACTAACGACATTCGAAACTTGATGTGTAAGCAAAAGTTGTAGTAAATTAAATTTAGCCTATAAACTATATATAAACAGTTAATGAAATAATTCTTACATATATAATGCTAATGCAGGAGATAACTCAGCCCACTTGCCGATGCTGCCACTCAAGCAGAACCACAGGTCACGTTGCTATGATTCATAATAATAATAATAATAATGCACTTGATAAAGCGCCCTCAGAGAACTTAGTCTCTCTCTAGGCGCTTTACATTCGCTGCAAAGGGAAATGCAATTGAATGGTGAGTACAATTCATATTCGGTTCCAACGCCACTATTCGGTAGAGTATTGAATCCCTGGTAATTAAAGCAAGAGAGTCTGTCCGTCCTTCCGTCACGCGGAAGTATGGCAACCAGTACTTCCGGGAATGACGTGTAACTGATATTTATGACGCAGTAAAGCGAGTTCACTGGCAGTGAGCTCTAGTCGCTATTAAACCCGGTATTCATACCGGAAGCGAATGTGAAGGGGATTTTCGGCCCAGCTCTGGCTGCATTATCGGCTGCTGGTTCAGGTACATTGAAATGTTGTGCTCCACTATTCTTCTTAAAATATTACTGCAATATCGGGCTTCTTCCTCTTTCTAAAGGCCCGGTAATAAAGGCATCTGCTTAATCTAGTCGATTCTGTGAAGTTACAAGGGTAGATACTGTGCATTCAGTAACCAAGCCGAAAGACCGAGCCGCTCACCTATTGGTTGTATATGCTATTAATTTAGCAAGTGAGCCTTAGCCGTGACGGCACACTAGGTAAGGTGGTTGCTTTCCTGCGGTGGGCGATTCTTTATCGCTACTGCAAGCGGTAGTGATAGCCGTAAAGGCTCTTCTGTGGCTATACAAAACGAGGCTGTTTAATCAGCTATGATTTATTTATTAATTTTAGTCAAAACAATGCATGTGTAGCGCCAGCGAAGCCAGCAACAATGTTTACATAGAGAAGCTAACGGCCGAGCTGGTTTGGTCTAGCGGTTAAGGTGCTCGCCCCGACCAAGGTCTGACTGAGGTCGTGGGCTCGAGCCCCGAGGCATATGTGAAGCGCTTGAATAGAGATTAAGTTCTCTTGGGGCGCTATATAAACGAATCATATATTTTTTATATAACGGCAATGTTTGAGTAGAGCTAACAAAGCCAATAACAAAGCTTTTACAGTACCCGCAGGGTTAAAGCCGGGCTTACTGCTGTCCTCTGGAGAAGTAAGATACCATTAGTATAATTTTATTTCGATTTGACCCTGTACTACACGGTTCGCTGTATTCTCTCATCAATTAAGCTGCATTGACTCGTGCGTGGAGTACAGCTGGGATGTTCGTTAGTTGGGTTCTGTAACTAGCTACTGACAAGCCAATCCGTCTGTGCAATGCGGTGCTTAAAGTTAAGGTGAACTTGCATATATATATATATATATATATATATATATATATATTGTAAGTATGCATATGCGAACGCATATGAATATGACTGCAGGCGTATTTCCGTTTCAGACATGCATACCCGAACGATAGTTCGTGTACATACGTATTAGAAAGAACATAATGCATTTGAACGCGTGCATCTTTCGCCAGCGTCTAACTCGAGGGCAAGAGCGAGTCTGCAACATTAACGCTCAGGTAGCAAGTTAGCCGGGTGTGGGTTCAATCCACCAGGTGGGGGCATAGTTTGACCGAGTTTGTAGCTCACTAGCATTCTGCAAGTGTTCGAAGCTTTTGGTAAGCCACAGGCGCCGATAGACGTAAACTTATTTGTGCTCCAGCTGTTTGGTCTGGGCGGCTGACTGTTTAAACAGTAGCCGCTGTGCTAATTTGCACGAAGAAGGCCCCCACTGGCCGTGGGGCCCTTCTCTTTCTTTACGTGCCTCCTGCTGCCTAATTGAAAAGCTAATAGTGCTGCCTCGAATGGTCGCGTCCTCTCTCGCTCTCTGTCTCTCTCGCTCTCTCTGTCTCGCTCTCTCTGTCTCGCTCTCTCTGTCTCGCTCTCTCTGGCTCGCTCTCTCTGGCTCGCTCTCTCTGGCTCGCTCTCTCTGGCTCGCTCTCTCTGGCTCGCTCTCTCTGGCTCGCTCTCTCTGGCTCGCTCTCTCTGGCTCGCTCTCTCTGGCTCGCTCTCTCTGGCTCGCTCTCTCTGGCTCGCTCTCTCTGGCTCGCTCTCTCTGGCTCGCTCTCTCTGGCTCGCTCTCTCTGGCTCGCTCTCTCTCTGGCTCGCTCTCTCTCTGGCTCGCTCTCTCTGGCTCGCTCTCTCTGGCTCGCTCTCTCTGGCTCGCTCTCTCTGGCTCGCTCTCTCTGGCTCGCTCTCTCTGGCTCGCTCTCTCTGGCTCGCTCTCTCTGGCTCGCTCTCTCTGGCTCGCTCTCTCTGGCTCGCTCTCTCTGGCTCGCTCTCTCTGGCTCGCTCTCTCTGGCTCGCTCTCTCTCTGGCTCGCTCTCTCTCTCGCTCTCTCTCTCTCGCTCTCTCTCTCGCTCTCTCTCTCGCTCTCTCTCTCGCTCTCTCTCGCTCTCTCTCGCTCTCTCACTCTCTCGCTCTCTCTCTCTCTCGCTCGCTCTCTCAAGCTCTCTCTCTCGCTCTCTCAAGCTCTCTCTCTCGCTCTCTCAAGCTCTCTCTCTCTCTCTCTCTCTCTCTCTAGCTCTCTCTCTAGCTCTCTCTATAGCTCTCTCTAGCTCTCTCTAGGTCTCTCTAGCTCTCTCTAGCTCTCTCTAGCTCTCTCCAGCTCTCTCCAGCTCTCTCCAGCTCTCTCCAGCTCTCTCCAGCTCTCTAGCTCTCTCTAGCTCTCTCTAGCTCTTTAGCTCTCGCTCTCGCGCGAGCTCCCCCCCCTCTCTCTCTCTCTCTCTCTCTCTCTCTCTCTCGCGAGCTCTCCCTCTCTCTCTCTCTCTCTCTTTCGCGCTCTCTCTCTCTAGCTCTCTCTCTTGCTCTCCCTCTCTCGCTCTCTCTCTCTCTCTCTCTCTCTCTCTCTCTCTCTCTCTCTCTCTCTCTCGCTCTCTGTCTCGCTCTCTCTCTCTCTCTCTCTCTCTCTCTCTCTCTCTCTCTCTCTCTCTCTCTCTCTCTCTCTCTCTCTCTCTCTCTCTCTCTCTCTCTCGCTCTCTCTCTCTCGCTCTCTCAAGCTCTCTCTCAAGCTCTCTCTCTAGCTCTCTCTAGTTCTCTCTAGCTCTCTGCAGCTCTCTCCAGCTCTCTCCGGCTCTCTAGCTCTCTCTAGCTCTCTCTAGCTCTCTCTAGCTCTTTAGCTCTCGCTCTCGCGCGAGCTCCCCCCCTCTCTCTCTCTCTCTCTCTCTCTCTCTCTCTCGCGAGCTCTCCCTCTCTCTCTCTCTTTCGCGCTCCCTCTCTCGCTCTTACTTGCTCTCTCTCTCTCCCTCTCTCTTATGCTCTCTCTCTCTCTTGCTCCTTTTCTCTCCCCTCCCCTCTCTCTCTCTTTCTCTCTCTCTCTCCCCTCTCTCTCCCTTTTGGCTCTCGTTAGTAGCCCAGCGCCCAAGGCAGTCAGTCAGCGCATGTCACTTGGACTTGGCCGAATCAAGTTGCACCACCATCCTGTGCTCGCAGCTGACTGGCACGGTCACCTTACCCTATCAATGCAAGTGTGGTGTCGGTGTCATCTTGCCAAGAAGACGCCCAGTATGCATTGCTTTTATGAATATCAGTTGGTTTCTTGTCACCAGATGCTGCAGTAGTTTTTTTGAGCAGCTATGAATCGCCATTGAAGTCTGCTAACGTGTCCTCGGTGGAAATCCATGTCCTCTGAAATACCTTCGTAGATGAATTGTCATCCTTTGCTTTAGTGCTAGCTTAGGTATTTGCCCTGCAACGGGTCTACAGTTGCACGCCACTCCTGGTTGTGGTAATGTTGAAGTCTGGAAGGCCCTCTTTTTCCATTTTTCTAACGGGTATAATAATATAGACATAGTCAGCACTCTTTTAATGGAATAGTGGGGGTTGTCCAGATTAGCCTTGCTTGGCTTTCACCCTCGTCTAAAACTTAACTTTGATATCGTTTGAGCTTGCCTACAAGTTGAGCTTGACAACGAATGACACTTAGCCAACTTTTGTGCCTGTCTGCATTTCGATCCTAAGATCAACAGACCCGGCTAAACTGTTCAATAAATCAAATTTGCTTACAAGCAACTTTGATTTTCTTGATAATTATTATCAAGCTCCCTAAAGTCATGCATTACCAACTTGGTGTGGAAATATCCCAAGATCCTGACTAGGATAAGAATTTACGGTGCATCAAAATAGTTTCTGCTAGATTGTAGGGATACCGTATTACCCTGAAAGTAGGAGTATAGCTTAGCTGCAATCAAAGGAAACTAAGCGAATAGACCCCACATTGCCAAATCCTCGGGTTAACCGCCATCATAAGAAACGTTTTCCCATTAAGATAGATAGTTTAGTGACTACTCACTAGCTGAAGATAGCATAATCCAGCATGTGTACTACACATAATATAAGCAAATTTTTGTCCATGACTCCAATGCAGGTAGCTTGAGTTTGTCCGGCATTGAAAACCACTTGCACCAAGCTGAAAATAGCCAGGTATGCTCCAACAAGCTTTTGTGGCTTACTAGATTTATCGCAAAGCGATCAGATTATGTTCATATCTGCAACACCCAAAGTGCCTAAAAGGAGGTAATTTATACAAATAGTAGCCAGAAGTAACAGTATTTAACTAGTCATTTCGTTTACACACCGGCTATTCTGAAAACAATTTAGTTGTAGCCCCTTAAGCTCATATTAGTTACCGTTTCAGTGCTACTTAGTGTGGGTTGTCTAGTATAGCAGAGAAAAGCTGACACAACAACCTCGTTGTCCCTATATGCTGTGGCAGAACAACCTCAGCCTTTCATCCAGGATGGAAGAGATCAATTATCGAATCAGCTGGTATCGAACTCAAATCCACCACCTAGGCCGAGAAGCTCGAGGTCTTGCCGACGAACAAGTTTATTGTCTCAGGCACAGGTGAGTTGAAGTGGGCAGTCGATTCCCAAATAATAAGACCGGTCCTAGCAGCAGGTTCGATAGATTGTTCAGTCACTGCGGCACCTTAGTGGATGGTTCAACCAGTAGACGAGCAAAAAATTCTAAACCCTTCTTTGTCAGTCACAGACTTAACTACTTAGGGTAAATGATGGATCCCGTTTTGATGCCTTTGGACATGACGATCCATCTCTCCAGAATTTAGAAATAGCATTGTTTCTATGTTTACTTTACCTTCTATACTGGTAGATTTCAAGCTGCTCTCTCTACTGCAGGTGATTTGTTCAGTGCCTCATTCCCTGGAGGCGAATGATTAGCACAAATAAAGGTCTGTGCGGATGCTACCGAGCTAATAATGAATAATGTAAAGCATGTAAACACTGGGAAAATAGTCTATCAGACCAGCACTGAGAGCGAATTACTTCCGTACCTGCGATACTGTAACTTCTTTGCACGACTACCGATCCCTAATTTTGATGTACCATCGCCTTGGCGGCAATCAGAACTTCGAGGGCTGTGCACTGCATTACAATGAAATCATGATGAGCAAGTTGATAGTTATGCCGCGCCACAAGCTGGAGATTTTAATGTCTCTTGTACTCAGTATATCCTGCTCCGCTTCTTTTTGTCTCTCGGGATTTTTAATTCGATTTGACCTTGAAGACCTTGCCTTCCCACCTGCCATAGAGAACATTATTCACGTTAACAGCATCTCGGCAAATACATGCGTGCAGTGAAGAATTAAGCGCATTGTTCGTGTCACGTACAAAGGTTTGCACAGAATAACCGGGTATTGCAATTGTCGTGCTTACCTACATTTTATGGTGCGTCGCTCGTTCACCATTCCCATATAATGATACACACTGTGTGTGTGTGAGCGCGAGCGCGCGCGCGAGCGTGTGTGTGTGTGTGTGTGTGTGTGTGTGTGCGCGTGCGTGTGTGTGTGTGTGTGTGTGTGTGTGTGTGTGCGTGCTCGCGCGTGCTCGCATATGTGTGCATGTGCTCGCGCGTGCGTGTGTTCGTAATTATACCACTACCCTGGCGTGAGCAGCCCTGAAGAAGGTAAACAACTGTGAGGTCATCAATCGGATGCTGCTGGCTGCTCGGTTCGTCCAAAAAAGTGCAGCCATTCTAGGTCGGCGCTTTGGCAGCTTCGCAGTGAAGCAGTGAAGCCTGCTTGTTTGACTTGAGCATTTCCGTAACGGAGGAAAACCCATGGCGCAAACTTTGGTCCGCGGTCACTACTGTGTTAGAAGCCGTCTAGTCTCTCTTATTTCAGAGTTTAGGGTGGCCCGCGAGTCCAGCCGGGGAGGGAACTTTCAGCTGAAGTAAATATCACTAGAATGAGGTTTTTATTTTATAATTTATTAAAACTTATATATACACACACACACGCACACACACACACACACACACACACACACACACACACACACACACACACACACACACACACACACACATATATCTATATATATATATGGCATTTCTATTATACTATTACAGTTCTTACGATGCATACACCAAAATGGCTTTTTCGGCCGCAGTTTGTGTATTTCGTAACGTATATTCGTGTAATGTATTTTAGCTTGACGACTTGGCTCCCTCAAAATACCGACTTCATCTCGGAGCATCGTTTCAGAGCTGCACAAACTAAAATGCTGCCGTACACCTAGGTCACGCTTATACAGACCGTCGGCCAGTCGTGGAGAGACCTCTAATCACGGTGCGTATTCTGCTGCTGAGCGCATTCAGCTGCTCGCGCCTGCGATTTTCGCCGAGTCATCTAACAAGAGTCGCACAGAGTCACCGTGAGCAGAGCAGTGCTGATTGCTGCTGCAGAAAGGTGTAGGTGTGCTTGGCCAGAGCAGCGAGTGGAGCATGAGAGTGGGCAGAGCGCATCGGCAGAAGGAAGGAAAGCGGTGGAAAGTGGAGGAAGCATGCTGTAGCTCACCATCTCCGGGAAGCGGCGGTGCAGCTGTCGACCAGAGCAGGGTTCGTGAAAGGCACGAATAGCTTCAACATAGGGCAGGATCGGCGCCACGACGACCTCGAAGATGAGATGGCCCACGAAACGAAAGCTTCGAACACCAAAGACCCATCTCTAAGGGTTCAGTACAATTAAAAAATGTCTGGAGACGCTCGAAAAGCAAGCTTTGCACTTGGGTCTCGCGATAAGCTTCATAAAGGCTCCCAATCGAAACCTCGTCAACGTCAGAAAAGCAAAGTTCGAAACTTCTCAGCACCTGGGCAGTCAGCCACCAGAGCGTCTGTGCAGTGAGGCCGAGGCCACAAGGAAGACGTATGTGTTCGAAAAGACCAAAGAGGGCGATGACTCTGCGGTGTTAAGTCTCGCTTGCTATAATATAAAAAATATATAACTCATTTGTGTATCGCTCTAAGAGAACAATCTATATTCAGGCGCTTCACTGATGCCACGGTGCTCGAGCCCACGACCTCAGCCAGACCTCAGTCGGTGCGAGCACCTTAACCGCTGGACCAAACCAGCTTGAGCTGTGGAAACTTAATACTATGAATGGACTTGGACGATCCTGGAGAAAATTCACTATCCCTCGAGGTAGCGATACCCTGTCAATTGGGGGGGGGAGTGAGGCAGGAGCAGTGGTCTGGAACGGTTGTATTATTAAGGGACTGTAATCCTCTTGGGCTTTGGTGCGATGCGAAGCTGGGGAGGCTTAGTCACTGTTTGAAAGCGGGACCACGCCAGCTTATAGGAGAGCTTCAATATTGGCTTTAACGGTGCGAAGTGCGGTGCGATCCAGACACCATGCTCGAGCCCACGGCTCTGGCCCTTTGAATTCGGTCCGAGACAAGTGCGTCTGACCCTGTCGCTGTCCTGGCCTATCGTCTAATAGAGTAGCCAGTGGTGAGTACTGCGAGCAGGCTGTGCCGTCACAGCTGGTCGATGCAGACGAGCGTGGCACGGCCGCCTCGTGCTTGGCTGCGTCGGTGGATATGGGCCTAGGAGAGAAACGTCTGGGCCGTGCTGCGACATCGACGGTCAAGTTATAAAGTGGGCGAGAGAATTCGCCCACCGTCGATACGACAATAGACAGCTGCTACGGTAAAATGCCAAGCTATGACGGTCAGCCCGATTCCAAAGTCCACCGCTAATGTCCGGCAGTTATCGTAGGGTGCTATCGGTGTGCCATCAGCAGCTTGCAGCAGCAGCAGCACTTGGCGGTCCAAGAAGGCAGCGGATCGATCTTGGTGGTCCACCGACCTCGATTCGGTCGAACTCGGGTGTGTACTCACTCAGCGTCTGGCTTGGTGAGCCGTTATGGCTCACTAGGTAAGGCGGTTGCTTTTCACGATCTCGGCCCCGAGGTCGTGGGTACGAATCCTGTGGTGATCGATCCTATATCGCTGCTGCAAGCGGTGGTGATAGCCGTAAAGGCTCTTCTGTCGCTATAGAAGAGAGGCTGTTAAATCAGCTAGTATTTTTTATTAATGAAAGGTCATTTCGGGACATGACACTTAGATTTCGTGCAGATTCAACCGGAGATATGCTGGCAGAGCCGATTTTGAGAGTTAGCCTTTCCAATTTCTCAATCACTCCTGGTGTGGCCATAATTTTTAAGTTGGTTTTATCCTCATTCAATTTAAGGATGTTGGCTGCCATCAATGTGCGGACGTCATGAATACAAGCAGCAAGTGAGTTGAGAGAATTCGACATGCTGGAAGTCTGGGAGGGATCAAAGCAAAGGTATAACTTAGTGTCACCAGCATATAAGTGAAAGCCTAGACTGTGTTTGGCAATCACATCGGCAAGAGGGAGAGTTTAATCCATTAAAAGAACGGCAGGAAGCACAGATCCTTGAGGTACTCCATATTTCAGAGGTTCCTCAGATGATCTTTGTCCATTCACATCGATACTCTGGAGTCTTTCACTGAGATGGAACCTGAACCATTGCAATGCAGTGCCAGTGATACCCAGGCAAGATGAGAGGCGCTCAACAAGGAATTGGTGATCGATATTATCAAAACCTACCGAAAGATCTAGCAAAGCAAGCAGAGATACTCTACCTAAGTCTGAAATCTTTAGAAGGTCATCATACACCAGAAGCCATACTAAATCCGTGGAGTAATTAGCTCTAAAACTAGACTAGAACTTACTAGCTAAGTGAGGAAGTTTTAATATTCGAGTTCATCTGGTCTGCCACGACTCGTTCCAGTGTCTTTGAAAGGAACGGTAGAATGGAGGCTGGGCGGTAGTTGTTCAAGTTCTCTTGATTTAGTGTTGCTTTCTTGAGTAGTGGCCTGACTACAGCCTTTTTGAAAGTGCTGGAACATGAACTGAAGCTAATGATATATTTATGAAGTTAGTTATGCATGGCAGTGGAAGACCAATGCATTGTAGAAGTAGGACAGTAGGAATAGGGTCCAGAGGTCTAGTTGTCTTCTTTGATTGGGATATGAACTCCAGAACGAGGTCACAATTGACCTCCTGAAACGTAGACAGTGAAGTGCTGCATTCAATTGAGCTACATGATTCCAGGGGTGATGCGGCCATCTTAAGGATGGACTCCCTCGTCTTTTCTATTTTGTTGACAAAATCAAAAGAACTGATCAGATAGATCTTCACCGAACCTCGCGGGTGCTGTGCGGGGAAGTAGCAGCTCAGGACGGCTGGAAATGATATTCCACAGTCGGCAGCAGCTGAGTAGCTGTCGTTACGTAAGAATCGTGACGTGAGTTCCATAGTGTAGGACCTGAAGAGCAAAAGCTTCTGTCGCCAATGGTCTTTAAGAGTCATGCCTGAATGGTTGAATCTGCACGAAATCTAGGTGTCATGTTCCAAAGTGACCTTTCGTTAGACGACTACATCAGCCCCACAATCAAGTCTGCCTACTTTTAGCTACCTATTATTATACAATTCGGGCTTGTTTAAATTAGGATACCACATCTAAGTTGGTCCATGCATTTCTGACATCCCGTCTTGACTTCTGTAACTCACTACTTACTGGCCTACCGGTATGACCATCCCTGACTTGACCAAATTTAAAACGAACTTAAAAACGCACCTATTTAGGACAGCATATAGTGGGTCCCTGTGATTCGTCTTTTATGTGCTTATGCTTGCTGACACTGCGCATGCTGCCACTAACCATGTTTGCATACTGACCCTGTGCATGTCACCACTAATTATGTTATTCATGTTGTTTATCAAACATGATCCCGCTCACCATTCGATCGCGTTTTCTTTGTAGAAAGTGTAAGCACCTAGAAAGTGATTGAGTTCTGTGCATGCGCTTTATTAAGTGTATTATTATTATTATTATGCCTGTTTTATGTTCCTGTGTCTCCGGCTGCAGAAGCGCTAGTGGAGTCTCACGTAGACACGAAGACACGAGCGGGCGAACGTGAGCGGTGAACGAGACTCAAATCTTTATTCCCCCAGCAGGTACATATATGAGCTAGGGGCTGACTCACCACAGATAAGGGAGTGCATCCGTGGTGAGCCACCGTGGTGGGCCACATGCCCACATCAAAGGCCGCACCGAGCCAACCGCCCAACCACCCGCCGAGAGCAGGGCACACATCGGTGGCCGAGAAGCAACAGGCACGCACAACACCTGGAGCAAAAATCCCAGTGGCATTTGTCGGTTTGGTCCGACCGTGATCCTGATGGGTCACGGTCGACGCAAAGTGAGTGGCAGCTCGTGGAGCCTCTCGCTCGGAGCTGCGGTTTCAGCTGTGAGGGCGCTGAGAGTGGTCGTTGTCATTCGCTGAGAACGTTCTTTATCGGACGCTTAGAATCTCAGTTTCATTCTTTGAGATTCGCCTCGAGCAATGGTCGCGGCAGTAGAATGCTGGCGTTCTTCCGGTTAGACGGCCGCCGAGAAGCTCTGTCCGTTAACGCAACGACTGGAGAATCAGTGAGCAGTCTCAGTGCTAAGCCTCGCAAGTAGGCGTTTCGTGAACGGTTGGCAATGTAGCCGGAGCTGGTCGAAAGTGGCCGCCACCTGCGTACCTAGGAGGCCTAGGTTTTATTTATCGCCGAGCCGTTCGTCAGTCGGTAGCAGCTTCGAGGAGTCGCCTACTGATCGAAAGCGAGATTAAAGCTGATAATAAAGGAAGTCTTGTACCTCTCAATAGGACTTGCGACCGGGGTGTTTCAGAAGCGACACTTGATCTGAAGATCCCAGAAGGTAACAGAATTTGTCAGTTCCTTGGCGATGCCAGGTGAGGAGAATTACGATTCGAGCTGGAACAGCCCGAGAGCATGATTTCGCTGAGAGAAAGATGGAGTTTGCAACGTGGCGGCTTGTCATTACCTCACGTGCATCCTGTCCGGCTGAAGCTGTGCCGGAGGAAGCGTGACAGGTTTCGACTGCTAGTTCGATGAAGTCTTGGTGTCGCCGGTTGTCGTGCTCTACAATAGTTATTGAGAGTAAGCCACGCAGAGCGTTCTTGCTGCGTTTATGTTAGAGTTCCCTCCTGGATGGGGTGTTCTTAAACACTTCGGAGGGGCGTTGACGTCGTCATCATCCTACTGCCTTAGTTCGCAGGCGCATTTGTGAAGCGAGAAAAAATTCTTCGCTGTACACACGAGGAATCGTCGCCCCAACGATACACCACGTCACACGAGCTGCTCTCAGTGCAACGTAGTCTCAAAGACACGACGCCTAATGAGTGGGGTGGAGTCGTCGTGAGAATCCTCTCGGCCTGGCTTCAGTGAAGGCGTTGTATCTGACCACAGCATGGTCCAAGAAGCGCTCCCGCAGCAGTTTTGTCGACTGCTACGCGAATTGTCTGTCGATGGGCGTTCTTTTTGGAGCCGTCAATATGGTGGAGTAGTAGCAACCGTACCATTCAGTCCTTGGGCGATTCGAGGGTGATTTAACTGCTGCTTTAACTCGGAGTACAAAGTTCGGTCTCTGAGCTACGACTGCTGCATTAAATGAGTGCAAAACTGAAAGATCGCTAGATAACGCTGGTCGCTTTAGAGGTACTAGTCGCACTACCTGTTCCTCGAGCACCTTTTCTCTCGCCGAGCTTCTTCGAAGTGAAATGACAGCATGCTAAATCAGCAAGGTTATGACTGCAGCGGTTTAGGTTACTCTCACAGCTCCTGAACGATTAGGGCTAGGAACTGATTACTCGATAATCTATCGACAAGGAAGCCTACAAGCGGAAACCCTGTACTAGTCGGAATTTGGTGGCCGGAAGTTTAGCTGATGTGAACCCCGTGCTTTGAGCCGTCCGAGAGTTGTTGCACGTAAGAGCAACTGTTTGACGCTTCCAATTCTATGTCGCTGTCGAGTAAGTGTCTCTGCACTATGGATGTGGAGTTTTATGCTAAGGGGGCTGCTCATCGTTGCTTGCTGCCATGTTCTGACCGCTACTGACGGCATTCATACCTGCGTGCATTCAAGCTGCTGCACCTGCAAGTCGCTAGCCGCGATACAAAGCTTCGCGGGTGGGAATTCGTCTCTCGTGGGCTGGAACTAGCGTCGTTACGAGTCCCGTTTTTGCGGCCTAGATTTGTCTGGAAGTGTTTAGCAGCTACGCAGCGTTTGTAACCGAAACCGTTTTACACAGGACAGTTTATCGCCGCGTGTGGTCAACAGAATGGTCGCACAATTTGTTAAAGATTATTCGTGCAAGCCAAAAATCTGACGCAAACTTGACATCCCAGCGGGCCGTTGATTTAAGTGCAGATACTTGCTTTCTTTTGGCAAGATTGTGGATTAGCTGCCTTCAGCCATAGCGAGATGATACAAATGGACGTGCTGTGCTACCGGGTAGCATGAAGCCACTGTACTGGGTGCTATTTAGGCAGGACCTGCCGGCTGCTCTCGTGTGTCTGTTTCAGCCATGCAGCTTCTAAATAAGCCGAAACTACTTACTAATGTGGGAAAGAAAACCAAACGATGGTCTCAGAAGTATATATTTTTCAAAATTGAATGAGGTCGGCCAAAATAAACAACGTTGTTCCCGCGCTGCTCTTCGCAAAAGATTCGTCAAAAGAACGATGATTCTTCCCTAGAATGGATTTCACCCGGCTCTTCTATAGACGCATCATAGCAGCTTCTCTGTTAAGTCCTCAGTCGGCAAGCCTTTCACTGGTAACAGTGCTAGTCATGGCTCACCCTAGAAAAATATCGATGAAGCCTGAACTTTGAGTTGAGGCTAAATAAATAAAATTCACATCTACGGCGCATTAGTAGTAATTAGTATCTATCCACGAGCTTTACATGTTCTGCAGCGCTCCAGCAGATGACATTGGCTGTTAAAGGGCGAAAAACTTACTCCCGGCCTACTCTAGGGTGGCAAAGATCATTCAGTTGCAGCACCGATATATGGGCGTAAACCGATAGTAGCGAAAAGCGGCAGCAATAGAGAGCGCCCGTTGCTTAACGTTAAAAGTCCACAGGGTAGAGCATCCAATTCGATAGCTGCAGCCGCAGCGTTCAGCTCGTAGCTGGGCGCTCCGAGCTGCTAAGCTCCACTGCCTATTACGTCAAGTCGGCGTTTATGCGGCCCTGACCGTAGACTATCGCGAAATCGGTTCCCGGCCATTATATTTCGTAAAGCTTGGACGTTATCTCGGCAATCGCAATACAAAGGCAGGGCCAGCCGCTGCGTGGCCACCGACGGATTCACCACCCACAATGAGTAAATAAATAAATCCTAGCTGATTAAACAGCCTCTTTTTGTATAGCGACAGAAGAGCCTTTATGGCTATCACCACTGCTTGCAGTGGCGATAAAGAATCGCCCACCACAGGAATAGAACACACGACCTCGGGACAGAGGTCGTGAAAGCAACCGCCTTACCTAACAATCACTTCCGGACCACGGATCCCGGCTGGTCGTTGCAGGTTTCCGGCGGTCCGTCCGCCGATCGTGTCCGGACGTGCCGCCGGTGGCCGCCACTAGGAACCGATCGTAACCCCGGACGGTTACCAGCTTTCGTCTATGCCGCGCGTGGATAGAGACCGTTAGCCACGAGCTGATCCACTGCCGGCCGATGCTGCAAGTGAGGCCGCCTAACGGGAGCTCTTCCGGCCAGCCCGCTCAAGAGCATGTCGCAGGACGCTCTATCCCGCTTGCCAGTGGTCCGTCTCTTAAGGTGGATCTGACAATAGACAACGGTGCTAATGCGGTAATCGTCGATAAGATGGTGCCATTCGATGGCGGTGAGGATGACCTGGTGGCGGCGGCCCTGAACCAAGTCGATAAGTATGTGGTCACAGCCCGGCCTTTCCTGACCGCTGGCTAACGATCGATGGTGGCGAAGCCCTTCGTGGTCGGGGCACTCGGCTACTGACTACACAATGAAGCTTGCCTGGTGGACCTCGGCATTCCATGCGAGGCGGCATTGCGGGCCGGCTGTGAGGTAGCACCAGCAACTCCAGCAGGACAGGGCACCGCCGGCTAATGTATATTTGCACGTTCCATTTTTTTGAATAAACCTCATACGAACTGACGCAGAACACCAGAACACGGAATCTTCATAAATATATCGGAAAATTCAGTGTAGATTTGTCAGAAAATTGCAAGAAAAAGGTGTTCTTTCAGTCAGCATGTGTGTGAGCGCTCGCGTGTGTGTGTGTGCGCGTGTGCGTGTGTGTGTGTGTGTGTGTGTGTGTGTGTGTGTGTGTGTGTGTGTGTGTGTGTGTGTGTGTGTGTGTGTGTGTGTGTGCACGCTCGAGCGCTCGCGAGTTCTCGCCAGTACAGGGTGCGTACAGCATTGTGAGAACAAACTGTATTTATTTTCCTGCTCTTTTTTTGGGATCGGAAGACACCGGGAGTCTGTCTGTTTATTATATTCATCCTGCTGTTTTTCGCAATTGTAGCTTCTCCCCTAATTTGAAAAGGCAGAGCTGTCGAAGGTCGTCTGCCATAATTGTGAGATCTGAGATAGTTGATCAGAAGAGACGAACAATCCTTGCAACCTCTGGTTTATCTGGCTACTGATTCAGAGGCGGAGCCAGGGGACAGGGCAGTGACCTGGACCGCCTCCTATTCAAATGCACCCAGCTGTCACCGACGACAAAGTTGTCTTACTTCCACACGATGAGCAACAGTCTAATTCGTGTCAAATAAAAATATGAGTGTGCGCGTCAGTTTTTCGCTAATTATTGTCCTGTCCCCTTTGTGAATAAATAGCAGGCGGGTCTTTTCTAGTATGATCAATCTTGAGGGTCTTATCCAACGCTAAGCAAGAATCCTGTCTCCAACTCTGAAGCACTCTCCTCACAACTGGTTTTTGAGTACGAGTACGCTCCAAAAAATTTCTGCTAAGCATTGAATAGGATGAATGTACAAAATAAATTCAAGGACGAGAACAGCCACGAAGTAAATCACTATGCACCGACTTTGGTGAAATGAGCCTAACATACAAAACGAGCGGCTTCCATCAAAGTCTCCGTGACTTTTATTCAACTCTATTTAATATTCTCCTGCCCATAACTTCTGCTATAATAAAAAAGTAAAAATAGTAAATATAGAAAATAGTAAAAAAACATCCTGCAAGCAAGCAAGGTTCAGAATACCTGATGTAAGCAATTGAGATCGGCATGCCAGGCTGCTAGATCATTATTTCTTAGTTATTAATATTAGTCATTAGATCATTAGTCTAATCAACTCTTATTCATTCGCATGCAAGTTAGTTCCAGTTGTTCAGCTGTAGAATTACAGCAGGCTATTTGCTGCATCGAAGAGCCGACTGTACGTTCTATTTGAAGGGAAAGCGACTGATGCAGGCTCCCGTGTTTGTAGCATCTGAGAATGAGCCCAAACCCCCATGAGATCAACTAATTAGGCTAAACGGCTACAAAGTATTTATGAACAACAGATTATTACCTACCTTTCTTATGGTTTCCTACGCTTGCTTATAGTTTGCACTTGAATTATGACGTCAGTTTTACCTGCCTTTGACTTTGTGGCTGTTTTAAAGTGCTGTAGCCCTGATTAGACCATAAGTTGACCGGTTTAATAAGCACCATCAACGCTACTGCTTATTAAAAGGCTGAAGCCATTGTTAGGCCGTACACTGAATAGCAGTCTTGTTTCAAGCCAATAGAAGGTTATTTTTGAGCATATGCAGACCGACAATCAGTTCGAATCTGTTAACAATATATGCATACCGATTTCGCTTTCTTGTTCTCGTACTTCACTCTCTCTATGCATACTAATAAATTTATACTACCACGTTAATAGTGGATCGCTGAATGATGATAGAAAAAATGCAGCCTTATTCGTTTTCTTTAGTTCGGGCATGCTGTAGCCGTTAAGTGCGTCGCGTTCTTCAAATTCCTAGCCTCACTGAAGACCACTCATGTTGCTCATGTCGGGTTCAATCTTCAGCGGCAAAACGAACCGTTTGTAATGTTTTAGTCTGGACGCATGGAATGGACACCCAACTGCCGTCTTTTGATCAAGAACCGGTGAATGCACGCCAGCTGCTCAAATGACAGATACCAATAGCAGTTCCACTAACTTGGGTGAGCTGATGAGCAATGGCAGTTGGTCGTCGTACGGTCAGTTGAACGCAGTCATCGGCTGCCGTCGTCTGATTGGGTCGTCACTTCGCAGTACCGTGGCTAGCTTAAGACGAAAACTGTATGCTTTTATTTATGTGCGCCGCACAGGTAAATTCAAGTGTGTTTGATTTGTGCACACAGCTGCATGTGATCATAGGCCAACTAGAGCGATTACTTGCATTTATTAATCAAGCTAGGGACTTCTTAACTTGAAGCCCGCACTCACAAAGGCAGTGGGATCCAAGAATATCTTTGTGTGCATATGTATTTGCGTAAAAAAGCGGTTGTAAATGCATTGGTATCTACAACAGCTTTTATTGTCACAAGCTTTAAGCATTCGTTGTACATGTAACCTGGTCAGGGTAGCGTATCGACATTGGCAGCTGATCGCAAACTAATGTTTGCCTTCTAGGTATCAGGTCACGGACCTTTCACGCTTTATGGTATCTCAAACGTAGCATTGATTCCACCGTATTCCTCTTAGCAAGTGCTAACCTGGCTAAAGCACATTAAGAACTTTCGCTTCTCAATTTTTTATGCAGTGCTTCGACCTCGATCTAGCACTTGTGTTTAAGTAAGGCAATCTTTACAGAACTGCCTGCTGGTCAGGCCCGCTTTGACAGGTCAATCAGGGCTGCCTAAACGCGGCTTCTCACTTGAAGCTACGTTCTAGAAAGACAAGCATCGTCGTTTGCTGGCTCCGCTGTTCAGTTAAAGTGCTAAGTCCTCACACAACTACTATCAAGACTCGTGGAAATCATCGCTGCCCTTTCGGGCTGTGCTCTTTGTTAGGCCACCTTCTCATTTTAAGAAAACGTATATCAAAGACCTCGTTCCTTGGCATCACATTCTTCACATTCCTCCACTCTCTCCAGACTTAATGATTATGCACTACAATGGCTACCTCAGGATCTTGAGTACGTTTACGTTTGTCTCTCGACTGTACTACTTAAATCTCCTGCTAAAAGACCAGCCAGAGCGCCATAGAACCCTTGCGACGAGTCCTAAATGGGAGCGGCAAATTTGCATTGAAACACAAAGAATTAAACTCGTCCCTACCACTATAGCAGTTCGGCGCCACGTAAACCAAAGCGCGTAGCCTGACCTGCCGCTGCCAGCTTCCTCGGCTTTGATCCGCAATGTTCAGGGCAGAAATGATACTGCACTGTCCGTCACTCAAAGCTCGCTGCAGCGGCAGTCTCTCAAAGTGATGCTACAATAGTAGTCTCTCGAAGTGCTGCCGCAACGTCAACTTTCCTGCTCTCCGAACCTGATAAATGAGCTATTCCCCACCACACCTCTCCCCCCCCCCCCGCTTTCATCTGAAGAATGTTGGTGACAGATGCTTCTGCTTAATCCTTTTGAATTGATCCAGTCTTTCTCCCGACTCTATAACTGCTATGTCCCGGCCGCTGTTCGCAGCAATTTGTTTGTATCCAGTCGTTTGCAATTCTCCACTGTCCTGGTAGTTTTATCTGTGCAACAATACGCCTGCAATTGATATAAAGCTCTGCAGCTCGGCTGGTCTGTTGTGAACATGGAAACTGCCACATTACACGGGAGCACACCAACCTGCGCTGGCTCCTCAACATGCAGCCTATTGATTTCAGAGGCCTCTCACTCACTTTTAGTTTTCTTCTTTCTCTCGCTTCAAGCTAAATACCGAAACACTCCTCTTCACCTCAAGGCTTCACACGGCCTCGCCCACTCTCTTGACTGTTCGTATTCAGCTGCACCTCTAACCAACCTCACCATCTTTGGACAACGCTGCTACTGCTGGTGTGCTTCCAAAGCTATCGAGGCTTAGTGAATAGAAACGTATCACATTTTAGGTAGTGTGTGTGTACAAGTATCTAAGTGCTTACACTCAAGCCTTTTGAATCTGGCTGCCATTTCGTCTTTCTAATCAAATGGTGGAAGCAACAGACCGAGCTCGACTAGGGCGAGTAGACTCTTACATCTTGTACAGGAGTCGAACGCTGTCCATCAATGCCGGTACCATAATGTCCAGCCTTTTCTATTCTATTCTGGCACACCTGCAAAAGTCGTACCTTGTGATATTCTTTGAAAGTTAGTCGCCTTCCTAGCAAGGTAATTGTGCACGGTCTCACCATTTCCACAGCGAGCGCACCTCATTAGGATTCTTACTGGCTCTCCGGTGCTAAGTAGGCCGCGCTACCCTTATCCAATGTAAGCAGAACTGCAACAAAAATGGTCATCATCCAACGCAGGTGCAGCTACGGTACTATCGAAGTACATCTGGAACAGTTGGAATAACTCGGCGGCCACTGCGAAGGTAGCTACAAGCTCGACCAGCTATCCGTGATAAACCTATCTTTACTGAGGTTCTTACGTACGTTGTAGGAGAAAATTCATCTGAGAGTAGCACTAAGTCCGAAACTAACACTCAGTTCCGTCGTGAAGGAAAAGCATACGCTGCGTAACTTCACCACATATGAGATAGAATCTATATGTTTGGCTGAAATACGTGTTTTACTGTACCGTTGCGTTAAAGGTTTCCTTTCAGCGTCACGTGTAGCTATTTAAGCTAACTTTCACTCGCGAGTTGCATTTTGTTGAACTCAGCATTCAAATCCTCGTGGCAGACTTTAGTTTGTTATGCAAGCAATCTGAAAAGGGTTAATCCTCCAGCAAATACCATAACTAATGTATAGCGCCTAGAGAGAGATTGAGTTCTCTGAGGGCGCTTTATCAAGTGCATTATTATTATTATTATTATTATTATTATTATAACTACCAACTTAATTTGCGCGACGGCGTTTCTCTTCAGGTGAGCTTCAATTCGCTGAAGCTGTTGGTCGTTCTCGGCTTTCTTTGGAAGCAGAAAGTGCTGGCAATACAGACAAGAGATAAGCATTCTCGAGAATACAGAAGTTCTAAGAAGAATTAGGAAGCGGTTTTCGCCGCGACTCAAAACCTTTCCAGTGGTACTTCGATTGAAATGACCGAACCTCGAATACCTTCCCGCGTATAACGAGCTTGACTCATTGCGCCTGAGACTTAAGGATTACAGCCCCTTGCGACGGTTCCACCCAGATCGAGATGTGCGCTGCTCCGTGTGTGGAAAATAAAGACGAGGGAGAAAGAGGAGCTAGCGCTAAAAAAACGCGTTTGTGAAAGGGTGGCGAGGCAAACGAAGCGAATTTCGGCCTGCCCGCTGGGGATAAAAGCAAGCCCTGAGCACTGTATTTTACATGCGAACACTGCAGGAAAACTCTAGAAGGTAAAATGATCCATAGCTGCTTGTTAAGGTAAATCGCTTGCACAGTATTAAGTAGTGTCAAATCTAATTTTCTTGATTTACATTATTATCGGCGCGGCGCGTATGTATGCAAACTAGTCCAAAAAAGAAAAGAGAGCCGTGAAATTAGTAACTCCAAGAATTCGGTGGGAATCAGCTGGCTACTCAATAATAATAATAATAATAATAATAATAATAATAACAGATTTGATAAAAACGTCCTCAGAGACCTCAATCTCTTTCTAGGTGCTTTACTACCACATTTGCATTGTGGACGCTTGTATGGTTAACGGATTCGACAGCCTCATTTTTTAGCGACAGAGAAGCCTTGGCGGCTATTACATGAACTGCAGTGGAAAGTAAAGGATCGCATACTTCAGGGCTCGAACTCATGAATTTGGTGGTTAAGAGTGAGATTCAGAAGATCATGTATTGTGGCGAATTTACCCAAGGAGCTGAACAAGACAAATAAATTGGCTTAAAACATTTTATTTGCAATGCTTTCCGAACAATTTAAAGGCTGAAAACTAAGATCAACGTGTTAAGGCACTCATAAATAACTATGCTGAATTAGGCTATACACTGACCGTCGAAGTACATATCTTTGATACTTTTCTTGACTAATTGAAGGAAAACACACGGCAGCTAACTTTGACCAGCATGACGAACTCTTTCTGCTGGATATGCGTAACTATAAAGGTCATTAAAAAGGAAGTCTCACGAAAACATGATGGGGACAATACTTGGGGGTCATTTCGAGGAGTTTACTTGCACTATAGCGTACATATAGATGATCTGGTAATTTATAAATCCCTTTCAGTGATTATTTTGTATGAATTCAGAGTAATTATATGTTTGTTTCTATTCTTTTGCAAGTGCGTGTGAACCGCAAGAAGTGAATTTGTCATTTTGTTCATCGAAACGGGTTAATTTCAAGGTTCTACATGCTCTGGCCACGAAAGCAAAGTATTTAGGAATCATTGCCATTTTCTAAACTTCTTAGGCATAAGCCATTAGGAAGGAACACTTATTGGCCAGAGTAAAAGTCGGGTCACATGAAGTAATCACGGTACTGACGCCTGATCGTCAGTACAAGCTTAGGCTTAGACGTTGTATATGTGTATACGTTTCGTACTGAAAGTCTCTGATTCTCGACTTGGTATTGGCAATTTCGAACCACTGCGTCTCTACAGGTCGCATCTGATTTTTAATGTGGTGCATGCACGAGTACATTGCAAGTACCAGCCACTAACCACTTGTACTCATCAGCTGTAATTGGAGGGTATCTGCTGTGCGAACATGTTTGTTGCGTTTTGCCGGTGCGAAACTCTCACAAGATCGCTAAGCCAGTGTCTTTGACTCGGCCGAGTAGAATTTCACATGACCAATGCGACATCTACTCTGCAGACTGTAAAATGTGTCGATTGCCTCCATTCCTTCAGGTGAAAAACATCTTGTAGTGATATATGCAGTCAGCGGCACCATGGCATTGGTCGTCGTTGCGGTTGGTATCTACCTGATCATGCACTTCTGCTGCCATCGAGGCAGGTGTGCAAATGCCAACCGAAGGGGTCGGTCAGCTGAGAACCGTGAAAGGCAACCCCGACGTCGCCGTCGCCACAGAACTGATCGTTTGCCACCCGAGGTGACGCCATTGAGGTCACTCACCGAGAGACCAAGAACTCGTAAGTACTGAGACCTACTGAAAAACCGCAATGAACAGACCCACGAACTTCCATGATTCGGTTTCCTGTAGCACTGTGCAGTGGACAGACAAATCCTTGACAATGCGGTCGGGCGGTGGTGGTGGACTATGACATTCTGTGCTGTATCCTCAATTTAATAATGATAATGATAACAATAATAAATTTGATATATCACCCTAAGAGAACTCAATCTCATTCTAGGCACTTCACATTTGATGCAAAGGAAGCACGATCGAATGAATGGCTAGTGGTAGCATGGTCAATGACAACAAGCATAACATGGTTAGGGGTGGCATGCTCAGGGTATGTAAGAGACACTCACTTTTCATATTAATTATAAACAAGTATGTAGTACACATTTTTGCCGCGTTGCTAGATAGCTCATTCATTTGATAAAGCGCTGATGTTGTTTTCGATCCCCGGCCCGAACACAGCAACTGGTTAATCAGATCTTCGCATTTATCAGGAGTCAATCGTGCATGCAACAACACCATAGGCATAAGCAACCGGATGTCATTCCGATTGTACCATCTATGACAATTTTACCAGCACATATATTAGGTGCGTCAAGTAACGAGTCGTGCAATGACAAGTACTAGACTTCCCCTTCCCCCAGCACGATATCTAGCAGACCCGTGACACATATTGAGCATACTTCTTTTGTATTGCCTTGCAAGTCACTGTGCCGTACATGGGCAGGTGCTCGTGTGAGATTAGGAGAGGACTGGGTAAGAGATACCATTCACTTCATCGATCTCTAATTGTTTGAATCCTTAAAAGTTTCAGTGCCTCCTATCTCCCGTGTGACATACCCTCTTCACCTCTAGCGAACCCACTTTAGTTCGAAAGCTGCATTACAGTGCAAGGTAATAGCCGAATGACAGCCATTCGGAGAAGTGTACACTTCATTAAATGAGTACGCCGACAGCCACACGACAAATGACTCGTATTTGCATGAACTTCCCATGACGCTCGATTATCTTTGCGTGCCTCGCCGTATCTCCTTAGAATACCCATCTGACAGCACACCCCCGTGTGAATTTCAACTCAGCACTACATTACTATTTTCTTCTAAAAAAAAGCACATACTGATGGCAAGCTGCTAAAAAAGCTCGCGACTCGACTTTTCATTTGTCTGATCAATTTTTTCTAGAATTGGCGAACGTTAAGGTTAGCACACCTGCTTCGGATTGACAGCCTCTGGGCTTGTTGCAAAGAGACCACTGGCCTCTTACCCCTGGGGTCCACCTAGAAGACATGCATAAGGTGGGCGGTTGGCCTTGTTCGCCTCTCCTATTTTCATCTATCCTGTCCACCTCACCAGAGCCAGCCAGCTCGTGAAATCCAGCCCTACGACACCAGCGCCACTGGATCTTTCACAATCCTCTACGACTATATAATAATAACAAGAATAATATTAATAATAGTGCACGTGATAAAGCGCCCACAGGAACGCAATCTCTTCTTTGGCTCTTGGACGCATCGTATTGCCTACCAGGTTGAGGCGTCACGCCTCCATCCGTAATTGGATGATAGCAAGCTGCTTACGTCTTAGCTGCTGCCGCCTTTGAAAAAAATCCTTTCGTGCGTTTTACGACGTAACTGGCGCCAGAGGTAGCCACACCACTTTTCTAGGAACGAATCAGTCCGCCAACGGCCGCAATTTCTCAACGGAAAACGTGGAGCTCTGGCTCCATGGGGATACATTCGTCGAGGCATCGGGCCGCGATACTAGCATGGCGCTGGCAACGCTTGACCACTCCATCCACAACTACTGCCACGTCGACGAACGCGCCATTCGTGACCGCCGCCCACTGCCGAAACTGGTTTGTATTCCGGCAATAGGTCGCTTCTGCGTCCGCTCCCTTGTGCTTGGGCTCCTTCAGGCGGCCTGCATGCTCGTGCTTGGCGCTCCAGCAGGCGCTCCGGCTAGTAATTAAGCTCCAGCTCTGGCTGAGTCCACCAATCGGCTTCGTGCTAGCTCTGGAGTTCAGTGCTGAGCTCTTCTGAGGGAGCAGGCTGCCAGAGGACCACTGGAGATTCTCCGGGATTTCCTAAGTCTTAAGAAAGGCCGCTATTTATCGGCATGACTAGCAGAGAGAAAGAGAGAGAGAGAGAGGGGAGAGAGAGAGAGAGAGAGAGAGAGAGAGGGGTTGGTTCAGCTGAGTTCATATCTGTCGGAAGCATATCGGGACGGATGGTACAAGGGCCTGCCGGGATGAAAGGGCGTCAGTGAAAATGGAGGTTCGTCGTAAGATCCGTTGAGCCGACGCCAATGAAGAATGCGCCGGCTTTGTGGGAAAGTAGCTGGAGACATTAGTTTCCATTTTCGGGCTGTTCAGGACTTTCCTGCAGATAAAAGCAGTCTATGGCACCACTGAAAGCGTCAATCATTGTTGAACTTGGCCCACCACATTCCAAGATGACTGTATCGAACGTTATGGCAATAACTCGAGCTCACTACCTGTGGACTCGCTTCGCTGAGTTACAGTATAATTACACATCTATTGCACTTCACCCCCGGAAGTGCTGATCGCCATCTGGCTCCGTGACGGGGTAAAGGACGGACAGACTTTCTCGTCTTAATTAATAGAGATCATGTCGCTGCACTAGTTTGGCCAAGCGGTCAAGGTGCTCAACCCGACTGTGGTCAAGGTTATTGTATCCGATGACCGAGGCCATGGGCTCGAGCCCCGTAACGTATGTTAAGCTCTTGAAAAGAAATTAAGAGTGCTACACGAATGAATTGTATTTTTTATCTTATATTTAATGATAATAAAAAATTCATATAGCTTCCTCAGAGAACCTAATCACTTTCTAGGCACTTTAAATATGCTGTAAAGCAAGCATGATCAAATGGCTAGTGGTGACCTGAACGGTGTCAACAAGCACAGCGCGGTTAGAATACCATACAAAGTATAGGCATATCAATATGATTAGTGGCAGCATGCAGTGTCAGCCCGCATGAGCACACAACGGACGATTCGCAATGACCCGCTAAATGCTGCGATGAACAGATGCGCTTGTAGCTTCTTTTAACTGCCATCAAGTCAGAAGATGTCACGACATCAGCCGGGAAAGAGTTCCAGGCTTAGGGAGCGAACGAACCAAAAGCAGTGCTTCCAAAGAATTTGAGACTCATACTAGTTATAGGTAAAGGATTTGATTCAGAAAAGTGGATGGCACGATGCCTATCTTGGTGGGGGGAGTAGTTCTGATAAGCAACTTCATGGTAGGCTCCCTTCTACATTTTCTATCGAAGACACAAGAATGAGTCAAAGCAGATCAACTGAACTCATATATTGAGACTTCAAGCCTTGCTATTAAGTTATAGTATGATTTTAGAGCTAGTCACTCCACAGATTCAGCATTTTTTTCATGTGTATAACGACCTACTTAGGTGTGCAGACATAAGTAGAGTATCTCTGCTTGTTTTGCTAGATCTTTTGGCAGCTTTTGATACTATAGATCACCAAGTTCTTCTCAAGCACCTCTTTGATCTCGCCTGGGCATCACTGGCACTCCATTGCAATGGTTCAGGTACTTTCTAAGTGTGAGACTCCAAGGTATTGCCGTGAATGGACAAAGATCATCCGAGGTACCTCTGAAATATGGGGTCCATCAGGGCTCTGTGCTAGGTCCTGTTCTTTTCACGGTTTATACTCTACCTCTTGCCGAGATGCTTGCCATACACGATGTAGGCATTCACTTCTATGCAGATAGCACTCAGTTGTACCTTTGCTTTGATCCCTCCCAGCCTTCCAGCACGTCGAATTCTCGTAAATCCCTTGCTGCATATATTGATGACATCCCTACATGGATGTAAGCAAACTTTCTTAATTTAATTGAATGATGATAAAACTAACTTATTAGTTACGGGCAAAGCAAAAGTGATTAAGAAATTGGAAAGGTTGACGCTCAAAATCGGCTCGGCCAGCACATCTTGTGTTGAATCTGCACGAAATCTAGGTGCCATGTTCCAAAGCTTAAAACTAACTTACCAGTTATGGGCTAACAAAGTCAATCATTCAAAGGGCTAACGCTCAAAATTGGTTCTGCCAGAATAGCTCGTGTTGAATCTGCACGAAATCTAGGTATCATGTTCCAAAGTGACCTTTCGTTAGATGACCACATCACACCACTTCTCGCCGACCTGCACTGGCTACCAGTCAAGCAACTAATCGACTTTAAGGTTTTGTCGCTCACTATTCGGTCCCTCTATTCTTTGGATCCAGCCTAAATATCAGATCTACTCCCTCACCAGGATAAGCATCGTTCTACCCGCTTTTAGGAATCTAACTGTTTACTTGTACCATGTGCAAACCTCGAATCCTTTGGAGACCGTGCCTTTAGTTCATTTGCTCCCAAAGCCTGAAACTCACTCTCGACTTCCGTCACCACATCCCCTGACTTGATCACATATAAAAAGAAATTAAAAACGCACAAATTTATGACAGCATTTAGTGGGTCCCTGTACTTTGTCCTTTACGTGCTAATGCGTGCTGACACTGCTGCATGCTGCCGCTAACCACACTGGCATACTGACCCTGTACAGGGCACCCCTAACCATGTTATTCATGTTATTGATCAAGCATGAAACCACTCACCACTCGATCGTATTTCCTTTGCAGCAAATTTAAAGCACCTAGAAAGAGTTTGAGTTCTCCGAAGGCGCCTTATCCAGTGTATTATTATTGTTATGAAAGTGAACTTTCACAAGACGACCACATCAGCTTCACAGTCAAGTCTACCTACTTTCAGCTACATAAAATTTCTAAAATTCGGGCTCGTTTAGACAGGGATACCACATCTAAATTGGTCTATGAATTTGTGATATCCCGCCTTGACTTCGTGGTGGTCTACCGGCCTGTACAATCAGGTGATTACTGCTCGTGCAAAACTCTGGAGCTAGGCTTGTCTGTCGTGAGCCGCGTAGCTGCCACATCTCACCACTTCTCGGTGACCTGCTCTGGCCCCCAGTCAAGCATTGCATCGACTTCAAGTTTTTGTCACCCACTTTGAGATCCCTTCCTTCTTGGGCTCAAGCATACCTATCAGATCTACTCTCTCACCAGGCTAAGCACCGCACCACCCACTTTTCGGAATCTAGCTGTTTAATCATACCTTGTACAAATCTCAAATCCTTTGGAGACCGTGCCTTTTGTTCGTATGCTCCAAAAAGCCTGGAACTCACCCCCGACTTGTGTCACGACATCTCCTGACTTGACCACACATTTAAAAAGAAATTAGAAATGCATATACTTATCACAGTATTTAATGAGTACCTGTGATTCGTCTTTTATGAGCTTTTGCATGCTGCCACTAGCCAAACTTGCTTGCTGACCCTGTGCATGTCATCCCTAACCATGTTATTCCTCTTGTTTACTGAGCATGCAACCACTAACCATTTGATCGTGGTTCCTTTGCAGCGGTTATAAAGCACCTAGAAATATATTGAGTTCTCTGATATTGCTATATCAAATGTATTATTATTGTTATTATTATGCACACTGAAACGAGAGAATATAGGGACCTAAAAGTGAGTGACGTTATACCACTCGTGATTTGTGCTCCGTCGCCCTCATCTGAAGAAACGACTAGACTCTATATATAATTCATCTGGGCATCTACGGTGAAAACCCTGTAGTCTTTAGCACGGCAATTTTTTCCCTCTAACCCTCGTCATGTCATGCAGCCACTTTGACTATACGGCTACGGTTTTCTAGACGATCTGGTGTGACCATAAACACAAGTCGTCTAAGAAGTAAGTAGTAAGCTCATGTAGTAAGTATTAATGCCGGTCAAGTGTTTATTGTAACCAGGTCTTAATAGTACGGTACCGCTCATAGAACGTGCCTACACACTAGAGGAGTCCTTATCGATGATTAGGCCTCTCAGTGTTGTGACCTACAGCTTGTCATTAAAAGTTTGCACGTGTTAGGCCATTATTGATTGCCGGAAACTTCAACATTCACGTCGATAGCACTAACAACAGCAAGGTCAGCTCATTTCTTGATTTTCTGGAGACCTTCAATTTGGTCCAACACAATAATCCTGTCATTCACATCGGTGGCAATATCCTGGCTCTCATTATTACTAAATATGTATGCTCCACTGAAGTAGCTGTTTACCCGCTGACACTCTTGGATCGTTGCTCAGTCTTGTTTACTGTTCCTGTTCCGTTTTATGTGCCAGGTAACGCCAAGTTTGTCCAGAGACACAACTTATTAAATATTGACCAGGAGAAATTCTTTTAGTCTGTCTGTGGGGTGTGTATTATTCATCTGCACCCAGACTCGACCGAGAGCCTCGATACCCTCACCGATGCAATGAACATGACACTTACGAGTGCCCTTGACGAGCATGCTACCATAAATTCAGTCCATGTACAAAGTTACGGATATTCTTTTTAAATTTCAAAAAAGTCCAAGCGATACACTGCCCTAAGTGCAGGCTTGAACCCTGCTTAAAGAAGTCTGGGTCTGATGACGATCTGACTTACTCCGTGTCTACAACCGGAAGCTTAAAAACCCAAGGCACCTTTTTCACTCGGAAACTGAAGTCTTGCTATTCAGATCCGAAGCAGATTTATGAGATGCTGAACTTATTTCTCGACAATTCTAAGATGTCTCACTCTATAGATATTAACAGCTAGGCCGACAAGTTTTTTACACTGAAAAATTGCACACGTTCGGGCCTCTATAAAGCATTGGCTGACTAAAGCAACTACTGAGTACCAACCTCTGACCTTCCTTAGGAGATTTTCCGATGTTTTTTGCACGTGGTGTGGCTACATTGATGAAGTCTAGTAAAAAGAGCCCGCTTCCTGAGACCCTACACTGTTGCCTCCAGAGTCTTCCCTGGCAGACAAACCTAACTCAGTAATGACAGAGATTGTTAATGCTTCTCCGGTTAACTGGGTTGTACCCAAGTCTTTCAAATCGGCCATCATTAGATCGATTCTTAAAAAGCCTGGATTAGACTCGGAGGTCCTTGCAGCTATTGCTAAGTTTCTCTTCTTCCTTTTTTGCCAACGATTCTTGTATACATTGTCGCTAAACAGCTTGTGGCACATATTGAAAAAAACAGGCAAATTTCTGTGGGAATTCAAACTACACCCCTGCACTGAAACTGCTTTCCTCCGTCACACACATGGTATCCAATGCAGCAACGATGAAGGAAAAATCGCTGTCCTAGAGCTGCTAAATGTATTAGCTGCCTTTGACATAATTGATCACAATATCCTACTTTACTAAGATTGAAAACGATAATCGGTCAGGCGCTTGAGGCACTGGCAAACGTTCAAATCGTACTTGTAAGATCAAGTTCGACCCGTGTCGTGTGGCAATATTTAATCGTTCAACAGTAGGAAATCCCAGAAGCATCTCTGACTTTCTCGGTGTTCTGAGCATGAACATTATCCCTATCTCATTCTATACTGCTTTAAAATCTAATGTGATGATCCGTGTAATTAAATGTGCTCCAAAATGCTTTCAATGTCCGAATCTTAACTCACCTGTGCCAGCTCCAGGCTCAGGCACACATGAAAGCTTACTTTGTGATTGCAAGGCAAGTATGATCCTGGGTAGAGGCAGTGAAGGTCAGACGGCAGTGGTGTGTGGTGGCAGTTACGCCATTGACTGACCGGACGAGTTGGTACATTTTGCATCGGATTCGGACGATTAGGAGCACAGGCAAGGAATTCTAAGTAAATGAAATGCAACGATCTAGAGGGGTACGGCGGGAGTTATCGCCCAACCCTGTACTATAGGAGTTATCTCCCTCAAAAGACATTTATTGATACTTCTCATTTACTATGGCATGCAAATTTGCACAAACAACAACGGTAACATTATCTATCTTTTGATGTAACCATGGTGCCACTTTGACCTTCTGATGACCTGTAAAAGTCAAGGTCAAATTTCGCTTCGTTACATCACTTCGGTCTTATTCAAACTGATTTATTACTATGCATTGTAGAAATATGTTAAACTTCTGAAAAGATGCAGAACACTTTTGTTGAGCCTGGGTTTTTTTAAATTAATAAAAAAAAATTGTGACATTTGAAAAATCTCATTAATCAGGAAGGTGTCGATCTAGTTACTTTAAAGCAAAGTAGTGCTATTTTCAGTTCATATACAACCAAACTTGAGAAAGCCATGGTCGAACAAGTTTACCAGAGCTTATATTCAAATTTTAAGTCGATGTGGCCATAGATGGCCAATCTGTAGCATCTCCAAAGGCTCAAGACCTAACTGTTCGGGAAGCTCAGTTAAAGCTGTCAGCTAATAGCTCAACTAGCTGGCAGCACATAACATAACATGTCAAAAAGCCCGTAACCGTCATAACATGTTGCCAATACTGTCAACATATCTTTCTGGCGGATCATACATCTCACAAAATCATACATTTCAAGTTTATCGGATCACTATTACCTGAGATTTGAAATAAGCTCGATAGCGAAGGTAGGCACGATAGCTCTCATACAGCTGGCAGTTAAACCATGACGGCAGTCAAACCTCCCTGGCGTCTCACCAAGTTCACCAATACAAATCTCAAGCTATAAACGGCATTAATGAGAACTCAAAATCATCGTAATTTCCCTTGAATAGAATCGAATCAACATTTTCAGACTGATTCCAAGTGATCGTCGCGCTAGCTTCATCCAAGTCATCAAGCTGACCGGCCACCTGACTACGTTGCCTTGTGGATTATGACCGCTATATGAACCAGATCAGCAATCCTATGATTCAGTAGGTGCAGTGGTAATTGACTCCTTATTTACAGTGACTCCGGCAGCAGTAAATTCTCAATTCATTATCCCTAATGATTGTCTGCTTGCCAAGCAATAACCACTTCCGGTTTCTGAGCTGATATAAGCATACCAATGTAAATATGTTTCTGCCCAGTAAATAAGGAATGGGCCTTAAAATGCCGTTTGCAGCCGGTTGCTATGGGCGTGGCAGGGAAGCGGACCCTGGACTAGGCCCCAGCCGATAGGGTTGAAGCTTTTATGATCTTGTTATACTACCAGTTGAACATTCGATCTCGAGGGGTGCGTCATTTTTTTTAAATGTAGTGCATTTTTGATAGTTTGAAATTATGTTCTGTGGGTCAGTATAGGGCTGATTATCTTATTTTTTACAAAATTCACCACGAACGCTCGTTTCGGGAGGTCGGGTTTTTCAAAAAAACCTGTTGAGCTCGACGTACTGCTTCCGGTTTAAGTACGTCTTACAAAATAACTCTATTGACCATGTTCTGGTCATCTGTCAACCAACAAAAATTTGGGTTGCATTTATAACTGATTTGTCTTTTAACAGGCGAATTTCCAAGACTAAAAATGATTGACCGCTCCTGTTCAAATTCGCGAGCGAGTTTTGCAACCCTGCCCTTTTTAAGCGGGCACGCCCTTATTTGTCTACGATCCTGCCACATGGCCTTCTGATAATATTGGAAACATTAATGCACTTCTAGTGCAAAAGAGATTGCAGCCGGTTTATTCACATGACTTTCCAACGATTCCCACAACAGAAGATGCTCTCAGCTCCATTACAAAAAAGGCTTTCAAATGGGAAGAAGATGTGCCTCAGTGGTTGATGTATTCAATATCAAGTTAGGCTGTATTCTGCTTTTGATGTAAGCTGTTCTGCAAGGATCTAGCATCTCGTCTATGCAAGAAACAGGCTGTAAAGACTGAAAAGATATGTCGGCAATGTTGTCATCGTATGAGAAAAGTTCATCACACCTAGAAAGTTATCAAACTTTGAGGGAATTGGGGGTTCGGCTATCGGAAGACAGGACAACAGATGAGACAATTCAACAGAAAATTAAGCAATAAGAGAAATATTGGAAACTGGTCTTGGAGCGCCTCATTGCATTAGAAAGGGTACTCGGAACTCAAAATGTAGAATTCCGTGGATCAAATGAAAAGCTCTAGTACATGTGAATGGAAACTTTCTCAAGTTCTTTGAGTTTCTGACCCTCTCGATCCTCTGATGACGGAACACATGCGGATGGTTTCTGAAAAGGAACATTGGTACATTATCTATGGAAAGACGTCCAGAATGAATTAATATGAACACAGCCTTCTACAATAAAGCAACAGATTACAGAAGCAAACAAGTCAGTAGAATACTATTGAGCTACCCGTGACAGTACCCCAGGTATCAGCCACACTGAACAGATTGGCAGATACATTGGCAGATTGGCAGATACAGACATTGATTACTAGTTTTGCTCACCTAAGTGAAAGGCATTAAAATGCTTTGCATCGGCCCTGACTGCCATGGACAAAAATCGCTTCTCCGATAGGCTCGAACACGTGGAGAGCAGCGAAGGGCCGAGAGCAGACCTGAGAGCTGGGCGGAAGCCCGCAGGTGACTTACTAGACGGGACGCGACCACCAGACGACACGTAGTGGACTGGTGGGACTCCGGTGCCATTCGAACCCCTCAAAAGTCTGGCACCTTCAGAGCGAGCTTTGTCATTGTTGAGATCGAAATGTGCGTTGATTGAAAGGCACCGTTGAATTTTTTCTCCTTTCTGGAAACTCCGTAGTAGGGAAATAGTGCTAATGCTCTGTCTCTCTCTCTCTGTCTCTCTGTCTCTGTCTCTGTCTCTGTCTCCCCCTCTCTCTCTCTCTCTCTCTCTCTCTCTCTCTCTCTCTCTCTCTCTCTCTCTCTCTCTCTCTCTCTCACTAACACAAACACACACACATCTAACCCCAAGCCTTGTTTTCGGCGGTGAGGGCTACACGTCACATTTTTGGCAGCCATCACCATGCTGACTGTCGTGGCCGATCGTAGATCGCAACAATACATCCATACCTTGTACGAACCTCATGACCTCGAATTCAGTTCCTATGCTCCCAAAACCTGGAACTCAGTACCGACGCACTTCACAACGTCCCCTGACGTGACGTCATTTAAGAAGAAGCTTAAAACGCACCTGCTTCGTACAGAATTTAATGGGTCTTTGTCATCAGTTCTCCGTATGCACGCAGCTGCTTGCACTATGCCTGCTGCTTTTGGATTGTTATCACCAATCATTTGGTAATGCTTTCAATGCAGTTCTCTGGTGGCGCTATACAAACGTATTATTATCATTATTATTATTATTAAGGGCAGCAGCTGCACGCCGAGGTAGCAACTACTCGGAGGGGGCGGCCCAGCCGGCGCGGCTTTTCCCTTGCGCTCCTCAAAGGGGCACGCCCTCACTCATCGCATGGTCCGGGCCCGTCTACTGCACCTGGGCGCCCGTTGGGCTCCCTTGGGGGTGCCCTGGTGCGGAGAAGGCGAAGGGTGTGAGGAGTTCTCTCTTCGGGCCGCACCGTTGCTGCTGCGATCTAGGAGGCGGCTGGAATCCCTAGTGAGTCTCAATGCAAACGCTGGGCCATCGCTAACGTTTGCAGACGAGGGAGCCCTGCATCCCACCGCCGAAGCCATCAGACCAGAGCCTGCTGCCTGAGGTCGCCGTCCTGGAGACGAGGGAACAGCTGAGGCAGCGGCAGCTCGACGAGACAAAGCGAATCTTCCCCGACGCTGAGCTGGAGCAGGTGTACTTGCTGAGGGGCATCTTTGTTCCGAAGAACGTCGAGCCGCCGCGGCCGGTCGTTCCGGTCGGCTCTGGCGGGCCGGTGACCCAGAATTGGCTGCTGCCGGCCACCGCCACCGCCGCGTCGCCTCTGCCTCGGTCGCCCGATCGCTACGGTCGAAATGACATTGAGTCGCCACCTGGGTACCCGCCGCCTCCGCCGCCGCCGCCGCACACCTCTTCCGGTCGAATACCACCCGACCAGCAGCCACTGCAGTCCGAGCCAGCCTCGCTGACTGGCACCGTTGACGTGGACGGCTGCGGCAGCACCAGCACCAGCTCCACAGAGCCACTAAGCACCGTGCCCAAGGAGCTAGCGAAGCCACCGCTGCCGGCCGATGGCGAAGCTCAGTGGCGCTATGACGGCCGAACCTTCGGCGGCCGAACTCACGTTCTCGTCACTGCGGTGGCGGCGGCCGACGAGCCGTCAGTGAACATCACCGCTGCAGTACCGACTGCAACCAACCTCCGCCCAGGCGATGCGGCCGCTCCCCCCAAGCAGTCGAACGGCAGTCAGGATCAGACGATGAGCCGCCGGCTGTTGCCGTGCTCGCCGACCGACAGTCCCGCGACTGCCCTGAAGATCACCACCGTCGTAGACCCGGTGGCCGCCGGCGACGGCCTCTGGCCGGAGGGCGTGCTCCAGCAGGGCTGCCCGAATCAGCACCAGCAGCAGCAGCTGCTGCCGTCGCCTGACTCCAGCGAAGGCTACTGCAAGCTGCCTGTCGAAACGTCGGCTGAGCTCAACATCGATGGCTACCTGCAGCAGTCACTGTCAGCCCACGACTGCTACACTCCCCCAGGGCACAGCGGCAGAGGAGGCCTCAAGCTGACGACTACCCTGGCCGCCGAACATCTGTCGCGCCTGCAGCAGACGCAGTTCAGCCTGCACGGACCTTCAAGCCTCATGGACACGTGATTGCACCGCCGTCCAAGGCCGTCCGATCGACCAACACACTCTGGGCCGGCCGACGGCGCTCGCCAGCTACTGGCGTACGTCGGTCGAAAACGCCGGCCACGAAGGCTGACCACTGTTCGACGGACGGGCGGTTTGCTTACGCCGTCGGCGTTTCGGCTGACCAACGCAAAAGCCGCCTCCGGGTCGGCCGATTCCATGCCAACGTTCCCCGGTCAACACCGAGCGCACGAAGCTCACAGCGCGGCACGGCTACCCTGGCTCTGGCCCTGTCATGCCCCGAGAGGTGCCTGCGGTCTCGGGTCATAGCATCAGGATGCGAAGTCAGGCCGCGAGGTGAGACCTCGTGGTCAGGCAGCAAGGTCTGACAACGCGAGCCATGAGCGGACGGCCGTTGAGCACCGCCGCCTTCCCGCCGGCGGAGCTCCCGTTCGGAGACTCCGCAGAGCGACTCGGCGTCGAGTGTGGCTCTTCGAGGGAAAACGCTGACTGGCCGCCGCGTCCGGCCAACCATGCGCCCCAAGCCCAAATCGTTCGGCTTTGCGTGAGCCGCTATTTAATTTCAGTCCGGCCCGTCGTCGTCACTGTCTGCCTCGTCGGCGTCGTGCTGGCGACTGCTGCCTTCGGCGGTCCAGCTTCGAAGAGCCTCGCTGCCGTCTTCGACGGCTCCGGCGTCTGCGACGCTGCGCCGGCGGCCAATCTCCCGTGGGCCACGTCGGACGCACGAGCCGGTCGTCGCAGCAGCGCTCCGAATCGTGCGGCACCGCTAGCTGACAGCATCGACGGTGCTTGAACGGCGTAGACGGCTCTGCATCGCATCCGGTCGAGCTATTGTGCTCATGCTCCAGCAAAGCCGCCGCTGGGCAAAGCGATTCTTTTCTTGGCGATCAATTAGCGAAGCGCCCGTTCCGCCGGGCCGGTATTCGTGTTTTCGCTCTACAGCTTTGAACATCCGGTCCGTCTCGCCGTTCGCTGTGCGTCGTCGATATACGGCAGGGCTTCATGGAGATCGCACGACAGCGAAATTTTGAACCGCTGTGCGGAATTAGGCACGGAGCGCACATTTTCACACTTTTGAGTGAAAACGGTTGCCCACCTACGTTTCACAGAATCGTACTTTCTCCATGACTTTTTGCTAAACATGCGAAGTGAATCGTTGCCATTACGATCGAGCACCAAGCCAATTACCCAGGCAGACGGACGTTACGCTGGCGCCGCAGACGGCTGGTGAGCGTAGCCCGTTCTAAAGAACGAGTTATGTAAGGTCAGCATCTATAATTAGGCACAGGCAGTTACGTCGCACGGCGAGCAAGGCCGAGACTTGCGAGCTTTCCCGATCGCCCACCGGCGTGCGTAGTGCTTAGGTTGGAAGCTGGATGGTTACGATTCAGTACGATTACAATTCAATCCACTCCAGGAAATTTGCTCGTTTTAACGGTGCCGATGTGCTGTGAATGCACACGAGACGGATTCTCGCCGGTGGACATAATCGCGCCGATCAACTCGCAACATCCTATCCGCTCCGACATTACAGCGCCGATAAATTTGCGACTCACAAAGCGCGATGAAAAGCACAGCGTAATAATATCATTTAAATTAAGTAGCATATACCGCTGCTCATTGAAACGTCGTCTCAAGTCTCACTAAAATTATATTCAATTTTAACGCCGACAAATTTGCGACCAAAAAGTTGCGATGAAAAGCGTAATGTCATAATATCACGAGAAAATTTAGTAGCGCAGAACTAGGCACGTTGAAATGTCATGTCAAGTCTCAATAAAATAATATTTAATTTAAATGTCAATATTATGAGACACTGTGCACAAATAGTCCTTAGGAAAACGCCCATTATATGTTGGAAGAATCGTAGCGAGACACCTGGCAAGTTAAGCATATTTAGACGTTCTGGTAGCCTGACAGCAAGTTAACGATTTTGTTGGCTCGCATTTGTCAGCGAAAATTGGTCGGTAATCAACTAGCGATGTTGTGGGCACGCCTCTCATCGCCTCTCAAGATTTTGTCGGCGAACCGCGGGGTGTAGATGTTCTGGTGACCTGAGGGGCTCCGAAACTTTAAACTCGTCCTATTCTGGGTAGGTTTTAAGGAAAATAACGTCCATAAAATTAACTTATATCAGCTACTGCAGTTTAAGAATTCTCTACGGACTTTGGTCTTACATGATATTCTGAGCGGAGAGGAAAATGTGTGGGTTTGGCTATGGCAAAAGCAGGAAATTCAAATGCCCTATTGAAGATATTGGCAAGTCTGCTTGTTCTGTGTCCCTCGGTTTATTTAACCTGTTTCAAGATTTATCGTTTAATCCTATGCGGTAGCTACGTCTTTTGATTCCCAAATAGTAACGCAAAAATGAATCAAAATTCCCATGTATTTGTACTGAAGTTATACAAAACCGACCAGAAATGATTTGAAATTAAGTAGTCCTTCGAGATTTATTATTTTACTGTAAATTAAAAAAGCCAGTCCGAAATGCTGTCTTCCGTCATTTATTTGCTATAAAGTGGGTTTCGAAATATAGTAAACTGTTTCCTCCAGGGGTATTACGTTTGAATTTATCTCGATAAGCATCAACGGCGCATACTTTGAAAGACAACCGGCAACAACCCATTGCGCCCTGGTTCTATACCACTGCAATAACCAGCTCCGCATAGTTTTTCCGCCTTGCGGGGCTGCTTGCTATTCGCAATTAATGACTATCATAGCGAAAAACCATCGTAGCGTTGATTCGACGCTAACTTAACAGCTGCTCAACGAGCAGCGAGTAATTAGGACTTCATTTCGTCTTAAGTGAAGGTCGGGAAGGGACGTAGAAATTGGGGCACTCTAGGTCGCTGCCCTGCAGTAGCGGGGCAAATGCTCCACACTTCCCTCTCATTCTGGCTCCATTCCCGGTGCTAGCAGACCCGGACGCGGAGCGCTCGCTGGCGATCGCTCCCGATCGTGCCCGAGTTAGATGGCAAAGTAGGAGCGTTCGCCTTTCTCTATGGGTCGGGTCTTCTTCAGAGCGGCGTACTAGGGGCATCCGAGGGGTTTCCCGCGGAGCAACCAGGAGCCTGGAGAATAGGTGCTGCTAGTGGCTACCTCCGTCGGAGCGCCCCCTGTTTTAGCGCGGGTCCGCACGCGTGTCTTGCCGAGTGCTGGCGAGGAACTCGGGTATCGAACTGAACTGGACGCTGTCCGACGGCGCCATTGTTCGCTTGCGAATTTTGAGTCAAGAAAAATCACCTATTTATCCCCTATTTATCTATTATCTATTATCTATCTATCATATTTATCTATTTATCTAATCCCCTATTTATGCTTTCTATCTCGGTCCAGTTCACGCCAAGAACCCCGTAGTAGCGGCAAGTATACTAGCGCCGTATAGAATCGCTGCGGGCGAGTCGAACGGCTTATTGTGAGTAGAGTCATGCCGAATCAAATCCGGCAGCTGGCCTCCTTCTCCTCCGGCGAGCGAGCGTTCGGCGTTATAGGCGCTCTGACGGTAGCAAAGCACGAATGCAATCAAGAACGCCGATACCTCCGTGACAAGTCGCCAACCTCTAACGTACAGCTGCTACACTCTGCAGCCGCAGTGTGGGTACACGAGCGTGGCACAGCCCCTAGCTAACGCACAAATGATGAAGCCATCACTTCAGAAGACCTTCGAAACGGTCTGTACCCCTCAGAACGAGTAATAATAATAGACTTGATAAAGGGCCTTCAGAGAACTCAGTCTCTCTCTCTCTCTCTCTCTCTCTCTCTCTCTCTCTCTCTCTCTCTCTCTCTCTCTCTCTCTCTCTCTCTCTCTCTCTCTCTCTCTCTCTCTCTCTCTCTCTCTCTCTCTATGCGCTTTACATTTGGTGCAAAGGAAACACAGTCCAATAGTGAGTGGCATCACGCTTGGTAAACAACACGAATAACACGATTAGGGGTGATATGCACAGGGTCAGCATGCAAGAGTGGTTAGTGGCAGCATGCAGTGTCAGCACTCATAAGCACATGAAGGATGAATCGCAGGGACCCACTCAATGCTGACTGTCTTATAAATGGGTGCGTTTTTAAGTTCTTTTCGAATGTGGTCAAGTCAGGGGATGTCGTGACGGAAGTCGGCAGTGAGTTCCAGGCTTTGGGAGCATACGAACTAAATGCACGGTCTCCACAAGATTTGAGCTTTGTACGAATGAGCGAGATATATCCGGTTTTTAATGCTGATAGCTCACGAGCCGCTCGTCCCCTGGGTTCTTTGGCACGCAGCGTTTCACTCGCGCCAACTCGTTCACTCAGCTCGCGCCGCCTCGAGCTCGTAGAAATCTCAAGAGGCGTCGCACGCGCCAGAGGCAACTTGCCGCCCAGGGTCCGCAGAGGTCGGCGTGCGAGCACGCGCGCGCGCGCTGGCATGGTTCCGGCAAGCAGTCAGGTCGACGGCGCAGCTAGCCGGCTGTCCTTTCTCTCTTACCGTCTTACCGCTCGGAGGATGCGTCTCTCCTCGCTTCGCTGCATCTGTTCTGCACGACGTCTCGCTCGACGGTTTCGCACCTCGGTCAGCTTCGATGAAGGAAATGATAGAGATACAAAGGCGGCAGTCGGCGACTGCGGCGTCCTGTTGAGCGCCGCAACATCCGTCTGCACCTCGGTTTTCGGCGCCAGGCCAACGTCGCCGCACTTATCGGGCCGGGCGGCCGGCGACCTTTCACCGGCCGCAGCACGCTGGGCGAGATTGCGGCGGAGGCTCTCGCAAAGCCGCTGCGTAAATAATGCCGCTGTCGCGACGAGCTGGGTAGCCTTTGGGCGTTAGGGCTTCGCGGCCGGGCCACCGATCCTGGACGAAGGATGAGGGCGCGCTGCAAGTCGGTCCAGAGCTCTTTCGCCCGCTAAGCTCGCGACCGGGCGTTCGCTACGCAGTCGCGGCTGGCGTTGCGCTCGTCCTCCGCCACGCCTTCGTCGCGCGCCGGTTGCCGCACGGGGAGCCTGCAATAAAGCCTTTAACCGGCTTGCAGGTTCTTGCGCCGTCGTAGTAGTCGGCTTACCCTGAACGGTGCCAAACCGACACAGCCACGGCCGCTACCGCCGGCCGCCCACGAAACCCGACCCGCGCAGCGCCCGTTGTCAAAGCGCACACGGCGCCGGCGCGATCGTGCGAGGTCACGGCCGACGAGAGCGGGTCGCCCCGGATCGGGGCTTTCCCCATGCGTCACCTCCGCGCATCGTGACACCTCCCGCCGGCTCGGTATATCTAACGCGCGCGTCCGTCGGCTGCGCCCCGCTCACCGACTCGCGCTACGACTACTCGTTGCGGCGTCCTCGAAAGACACCTACTCAGCGTTGCTCCGGCGACTAAGGCAAGTCGCAAGCTCGGAACGCGCGACGCCGCCGCCGCCGCCGGTCGACGTCCGCCGTGCGGCGCGCCGGCCGTCGCGGCGGCGGCGGCAGCCGCTGGCGGCGTTCGAGAATCGCGGCCGGCGAAGCTCGTCGTGAGCGAGAGTTCGCAGGCGTCTCGAGCGGGCGCCTGCCGGCGTCTCAGCGGGCCCCCCTGCGAGGCCGCGCCGGCGGCGGCTTCGGCGGCAGGGGGGTAGCGAGCGGGCGGAGGTGGTCCTACCGAATCGCAGCGCCGCGGCCGCGAACTGGCCCGGTCCGCTACCGCACGCTAATAGGTCGACCTTGCGGTCAGCGGCAGCCGCGCTGACCGGCGGGCGTTGAGGGGCGGCGTAAAACGTGTCCCGACTCTTCCGCCTCCGACGAGATAGCGATCGCCAACGCCGCCTTATCGCGCCTCGGCCGCCATCGGAACTGCTGTGCAACCTCTGCGACCTTTCGTCAATGGCGGTCGGCGAGGCGCCGCTGCATTCGAGCGTAAATGTCCGACGCTGCTGAGCGCCGCCTTTCGGCGACGCTCGCGTCCAGCACGGGGCCGCAGAGGCCCCGGATTGGCGAGGCTTCCCGAGAATCTCTTGGCGTGTAAGAGAAGAGTAAAAGCTAAAGGACTTCATCTCGCGCGAAAACCAACGAGAACACCGCGGCAAGCCTGAGTCGGCTGGGCAGTCGAGGACGTAGCCAGGTAGTGAGAAGCAGCGTGGAAGTGGCAGCCGAGGACGCACGGAAAGTTTGGTTTGGCCGCAGTTGGCAGCCTGAGAATAAACGTCGTTGAATAAGAATTTGTGGAGGTGAGCTTTACAGTCTGGGACCTGCTGAGCAAAGCATCCGTCTTGAGGCATGGGAATGGATTAGCTAGTTTTTTGTGCGTAGATGACCCGAGGGAGCGAAGAGGCCGAACTGGTACAGCAGCTCAACTAAGCGTAAAGGAGTCCAGTCATGGCCGTCATCGTGCGTCGGTGGGTCGTGCATTTTGCTCTGCATCCGTCCATCGACCAGTAGCGATTGCAGCTACTCCTTCAGCAAAGGAGACACGTGGCTGAACCTTGGGGATTTGTTCGCTAGCCTGGCTGCCACATTTTTCACTCATCTCCAGCTTTAGGGGCTCTTCTATTGGCTTACTTTTTGTATCTAGCCCATCCAAGACGAAATTGCAGTAATCCATCCTTAACAGAACTAGGGAGCTAGTGAAACTTCTAGCAAGCCACCTTGGTAGTTAGCCTTTAATCTAAGACAGGCATTGGACGCGATGGCGCAGCTCTGGAAGCACTGTTTTCTTAATGAAGCTTTCACATTTAAAGCATCTGTTAAAGGAGACTCCTAAATTTCGAGCGAAAATGACGCTCGCATACCATCATCAATTAGGTGGGCGAAGTCTCCTGTGGAGGCCACGCCCTTTAGGTTTTCTATGAGCCGGAGTTTGGTTGATAGGGAGAGAGGCTCTCGCTCGCTACGCCGCTCCGACTTCAGCAGCTGCCATGTTAAGTCCTTCAGCAGTCCGTCGCTACTGCTTACGGTGACGTAATTACATTGAGTGATGAAATGAAAATATAATTCATTTGTATAGTACCCTAAGAGAACTTGCTCTCTATTCAGGCGCTTCACATATGCCTCGGGGCTCGAGCCCGCGACCTTCCTCAGCCAGATCTCGGTCCCCGGGGCGAGCACCTTAACCGCTGGACCGATGCGTTGGCACGGCTCCCGGACGTTCTTAAAATATTTCCTAACCTCTAATTGATAGCGGTTCTCTTCGGCCTCGCTGCATCAATGCGACGCTGCAGCAACAGGCACTGGCTGTCACACGTGGCTGCCTAGAAGGCGTATTTTGCGATAACTTGTCTTCTGTGCTGCGAAAAGTCGCTCCCTTCCGCCGTCATCAAAGAGCTGTCTGCACTGTGAAGTAGGCTGCCCTATGCATGAGGGCACGTCGACCCGATAGTGAGGCTAGCGAGCCGTAAGGAGGAGGAGCCTACTGGCGGGCACCAGCCCTCTAGAACCTGGCCGCATGTAGGTCAATGGTGGACCACTCCTCCGAAAACTCCCTATCCACCAGCGGCTTCGAGTCTGTTTGCGTGCTTTTGCTGGTCCTACTGGCTCGCCTTGAGCGAGATGACAGCGTTTGTGAGCGTTGCTGCTCCGAGGGTAATGTATGGAAACGCGACTACAAAGGAAAGCTTTGCGGTCACTGCTCAAGCACGTGCACATCGACTGCATGACGGCTGCGACGATGCCTATGGCGGGTATGCATGCATGTCGCATGCAGGCTTGCTATAGGCTAAGAAAAGGCTGATTGTGGTGGCGGACGTCTAGAGGTGCTCACTCGCCCGAGCACCTGCAACTTTACTGCGCCCATGCCTCGCCACTGCGGTCGCTGCTTTTCCGGTTCGTAGGCTTTCGATTTGTCGGCTTTAGACCTTATGCTGGCAGACTGCAAAGCTAAAAGACCGAACGGACGATGGTAGACCGAGTTGCGGTGGGAAAAGCTGCCTGAACCCAGAATAATGCGCTCAGCACAACGACACGAGTGGATACTCGATTAAAGCTTCCGGCGTTGTCCATTGCAAATAGCTTACCCCATTCAGGTTATTTAGCACTGTAACACAATTTTATCAAGGGCAGTAAGTGTTACTGCCTACTTGGTTATGCCTCAGAAGTATTGAAAATGGCTATTATTCCCTGCACACTTTGCTTTGGTAACCAGAACATTGTGTGATTAAAATGAACCGATTTCGAATGAGAGAACGAACAAATTCGCTTTTTGTGTTTCACATTTAGCCAAAAATAACAGCAAATAAATCAAAATTACAGTGTATTTTGTCTGAAGTCATAAGAAATTAAAACTGAAAAGAGATTCAGAAATGAGTAGGTAGATATTCAATATTTGCTGCTATCTGGAAATCACCTTTTCATAGAAGCCCCGTATACAGTTCCGTCATATTTTTAATATACTGTTCTTGACTTCACCCAAATTCCAGGAAATCCTGTCGAAAATTCTCACCTTTCTCTTCTTAGTGCCTCTCACATTCTGCTTAGATTTTTCAAGATGACTATAAGATGTGGAATTTCAGGGACATTCCACATAGTTTTGGCATAGTTTTTTACGAAAAAAATCTCCAACCAGCTTTTTATAGTTTTTAGCTTTCTGTTTACCCAGAAAGCAGCGATCTACCCCAACGAAGTGCTGCCAGCCGCTTCCTCGGCTCGTATCAGCTTCTTAGCAAATTCAGCACAGTCCAAGGTCTTATTTGTCCATGATCTGACGATGGCACCAGTTTTGACCTTTGCCTCCTGCACCTATGGAAAGACATTCTCGAGTTACTTGAAAGCTGCTGACACATTGTATAGTTAGAGCCACGAGTAACCGTTTCGCGAGCCCCAACTTGATGTGCATTGGTGGCTTCAGCACCTACCGAGGGTCTGGCACTTGATCTGGCTGTTCCCTATGGAGGCATCGGTCCACTGCGGCCAGTACCGTATGCAGTAGCGGCCAGTACCTGATGTTTTAGCGGCCAGTACCTTGTGTAATAGCGGCCAGTACCTGAAGTAATAGCGCACCGTAGGGTCCTGGCTGACCCATAAATAAAAGAAATTATTAAACTCCCTGAAGCGACATTGGGGGCCAATCGAGAATGACGCAAGTCCAAGGTCTGCAGTAAATTGCTTGCATACTTAATGGCGCTCAGCAGCTTCAGCTTGACACTGACACAGGCCTCTTTGAGGTGCACAGATGTTTTCTCCTTTATTATTCTGCAAACGTACTGGAACTACACAAATTAAGAAGTGATACTGCTCTCATTACCTATGATATATATTATTGTGAACAAATTCATCCAGTGCGAAACAATCGGTCACCTTACTTTCACGAGTACTTTCGCAGCATTCGCTTGGGTAACGAGCTGCCCAGGGCTTTCTTGATCTCCGACGCCCATTTCAAGGAATGCCTAGTCGGCCTCGTAAATCTTAACTGACCTTTAAACGGTACGCCTTTTTGATATTTTCTTAATAAATTATCCGTAGATGTAAGATTAGCGCATCTCATGGATGCAAGCTACCTCTTGATATCCTTTCGGTCCTACAGTTGCCATGCACTATTCTCCTTCTCTGCAATAACCTTAACTAAAATGGTCGCTTGAGGCTCTGTACTGTTACACTTCTGTGGGTACTACTTTGTAGTATACGCCCGCCTAATCGTCACTAATTTAAGTAGTCGCACTAAGCGTGCTATATGCCGAGCCTGGCGTCGAAACCTCGTCTAACAGCAATACCTTTGACTGAAAATATCACCATCATCCAGTCCGCAGAAGCGAAGTTTTGTGGAGCAATAGGGATGTTCTAATATTTTAAACATAACGGATTAAGAAAACTCACCGTTGTGCGTAAGAAAAAAATCCCTTCAAATCTGCTACTTAGTGCAATTGAGGCAACCCAATTTTCGTGGCGTCGCCCAGTAAGCCGTGCAGGCAAGTATGCACGCAGCAGTTATGCACGCAGGTATGCCGAAAGTAGCTGGAACATGGCAGCGACAAAGTGCTCTCACAGCTAAATGTATCGAGTCCGTATCCACGATGTTGACACGTCTATTTGACAGCAACTGAGAGCTACAGGCGTCCAGCAGCAGCCATGACGTACATCATGCCGACGCCGAGTTCAGACTAACCACTGCCTGCCTACCTGATGGCGCCGGCTTGCATACGGCATCGGCTTGAGAGTCGGCATTCGGTTATTGCATAAATCGCGAATACTGATTTTAAGCCATAGTCCGTCTTGTTTAGCTGGCTGCACAGCTGTCTGCACTGCCTCCTCCTTAAATAAAGGCCGTCCTCAGGCGGAATAAAAGAAACCTAGCAACCAGCTATGGTAGGTGCCAACGTTTGGCTTTGCCACCTTGTCAGGCTCCAGAACAAATAGCTGCTAAAGATTTTCGGGTTCTCTTGTAAGCTGTCGCCAAGGCTGTCTTGACCTTGACCTGTTGCTCGCCAACAGCCATCCAACCAGCGAAAGTTGGACTTTAAAACGTCTCCAGAGACCTCGGGTTTAGATACGTTCACCTCGTCAGAACATCGCTTGGCTTGAGACCGACGAGAGCTTTTAGCGCTTTTAGAGCTATTTAATTAAATACCTGAATTGATCTTCTATTAGAACGAGATTAGTTCGCACAAAAATTTACTTTTGACTTACTTTAGAGTTCGGCTTAGACGTCTTGTCAGAACTAGGCCGCAAGCAGCCGCCGCCCGATGAATACTGGTGACGCCCGGGCGTTTTATCGAGCTAGCAAGGTAGGTGCAGCACCGATGCCCGCAGGTATGCCGACAGTATCAGAAAAAAATCTTATCTGATTTACCAGCCTCATTTATATAACTGCAGAATAGTTTTGTCGGCTATCACCGCCGCTTGCAGATGGCAATAAAGAATCGCCCAACGGCAGGATTCGAACCCACGACCGTCGTGAAGAGTGAGCACATTGACTCCTGGACTATCGCGGCCCTGTCAGGAAAACGGCAGCTACGAAGAGCGCTCGTAGCTCGAGTCCGTATCCGTAGTCTAGACAAGTCTATTTGACAGCAAAGGAGGGTTTTCTGACGCGTTTAATGAGGGCCACGACGTACACCAGCTCCGGTGGCCCTGGAGCTCAAATCTGCTCTCGATTGCAAATGCCAGCTTCGGAAACGCCTCTCCGTCCTTATCTCATGGCACCAGCTTCTTTTTCGCTGGTTTCGCTCGCGCTTCGCCTCCGTCGACATCGAGGCTTTCGCTAATAGCAAATTGGGCGTGCAAATGGCAGCCATCGCCTCGAGGTTCCATCTTTCATAGGCGGTGACTCGTCGCCGACAGAGCATGGGGACCATCGCTGCCGCCGCCGCTACCACCACTGCTGGCACTACGCTCGAGGCGACGGACAGCAGCGAGCAAGGTGCGTTCTCTCGCCGGCTCTGCTGCTGCTGCTGCTGCTGCAAAGCTCGGCGATGGGCCGCCGGCCGCAATTGGACCGCCTTAAAATTGACAGGAGGAAGGTGTCTGATAACCGTGCCCAAGCGGGACGATGCGGTTGCGATTGAGTAAACGCGAATTATTACACGAATGTCTAAAGCTGCTTTTACACCCTGACTCTCACACAGATTTTGGACAAATCTCCCAGATTTGGGCTACTATGCGTCACCATACGTCATACTATATATTTTTTGGGTTGGGGAGCTAAGTCTGCAGACTCATCTGAAGGAGAATCTGTCTCAACTTTTTGGCTCCTCGTTGGTCCGGCTGACCAATCAAAATGCTGTGCCTCTTCACGTACACCCACCCCATGGCCAAAATAAAAATGGCTGACGTTCGTTGGCATAAGTTATTTTGAGGGGTCCCGAGCAAGTCTTTGAATATGGGATGATTATGCATTGTAACAAGCCTTCAGATTTTTCTAAACGTAAGACCCCGTGGGTCTGTTTATCAAATCCACCAACAAACCTGTAACGAGGCATTCTCTATCATCGGGGATGCCTCCCGGAATAGAGCTTGGGCTGCTGTCGGCAGAACTAAGTCGACCACCAAATCTGTCGTGGGCGGGACTAAATCAGTCGTTTCAACGTCCTAACTAGGAGAGACGTCGGCATCCGTCGGGAAGAAAAACTGCCGTGTAAACGCAGCTTAAGCCCCAGCGCGAAAGTGTGTCAAACGAGGCTCGCTCCCGATATTAAAAAATGCCAAACGTCAGTGTAAAGCCAGGGAAGAGAGAGAGCTACCAAGCTACCACACACACACACACGCACGCACGCACAGGCACACACACACATGCACACACAGGCACACACACACAGGCACACACACACAGGCACACACACACACGGGCACACACATATATACTACCATAGATATGTACCAGCAACCTAAGGTGACCTCTCTGAAAGCCACCAATTCTCTTACACAATCAGACCGAGGCTCGAGCTCCTCAACCATGTAATGTATCTCCGTCAGTAACTCCACAAAGTCATAAAGACAATGTGGGTGTTACACAGGAGAGTTTTGTATAGCGCACTCACAGCCTAAGTGGCTTTCGGTACGCATTTGGTAGCCAACAGACTTCGTCTCACGCAACAAAGAGAAAGTGGGAAGCATAGCAGAGTTAAGAGAGCAGTTGAGGTAGTGAGTAGCATAGAAGTAGCAGTTCAGGACCTGCTGAAAAAGATGTGCCATAGTCGGCAGTTGGAGAGTAGATGTCTTTGCGTAAGAGCAGTCGTCAGCAGCTGCTTGACTGTAAGCCCTCTAAAGAGTGAGGTAAAGATTAGGTGGTTATGCAGGCCTCAAATGTATTCGTGTGTGCATGCGTGATACGTGTGCTTGCGTTTGTGAGTGTGTGTGTATGTGTATGAGTACGTGTCGTGTGTATATGTCTATGTATATAAACAAACATATAAATGTGTGTGTGTGTGTGTGTGTGTGTGTGTGTGTGTGTGTGTGTGTGTGTGTGTGTGTGTGTGTGTGTGTACAGGTAAATTCAGGTATACGTGCGTATGCAAGAACAGCTGCATGTTGAGAAAAGAGAGGCATGAGAGGGGAAAGAGAGAGAGAGAGAGAGAGAGAGAGAAAGACAGACAGACAGACAGACAGACAGACAGACAGACAGACAGAGATTTAAGGGCAGCAGAGCCCTATCGGCTGGTACTTAGCTTGGAGCAGTCATAGAATTGCCTGCAGTTTGACTTGAACCCACTTGCCCTATCGGGAAGTGCTAGCACTGCTGGGCTATGATCCGGAAGTTCAAACCACTGCCCCCCCCCCGGTGGCGAAGGCAAGTGGTAAATGGATTTCTGGAGATCGATGAAGTACATGCAATTGTATACATATATATATATTCCTGCAGTACATAACTATGAATGTATGTATATATTTATATATTGGTACACCTACATAACTAAATCATAAGAAAAGTATTATTCACTGAGGGAATTACATCTCTTTCTTGACACAGTATACACATTATACACACACACACACGCACACGCACACGCGCACGCGCGCGCACGCACGCGCACGCACGCACGCGCACGCATATATATATATATTTAAATATTGTAAATAAAGCATATTCATTTATTAGCGTTAGCATGCACAGGCTTAGCAGGTGTAAAAAAACAAAGGGAAATTCACTGGGACTGAGCAAATGCTGTGATAAGCAGATAGAGTTTGGCTTATTTTTAAATTTCTTCAAGCCAGGGAATGCAGCTCCATCATTTGAAAGGTAGTTATGTAGGCTTTGGGAGCATATGAACTGAAGGCACGGTCTCCAAGGAGTTTTAAGTTGGTTAAAAGCGAAGCTATATGATTTAAGTTAGAAGAGTGTGGGTACGAATTTAAAGCACCTAGAAAGAGATTGAGTTATCTGAGAGCACTTTATCAAGTGTATTATTATTAATATCAATATTACGATGTGAAGTCTGATTATGATTTACTTTCGATAGGTATTCTGGATAAAGAGAATGCAGATAACTAATAGTACAGGACTGAATCCCGAAGTCGATATGCTGCTGGTTGGGAAGCCAGTGCAGGTCGATGAGACAGAGGGCTTGACACTGCCGTCACGTTGTCCCGCCCTCAACCAGACTCGCAAACAAAGTCCGGCCATGCAGGCTGTGAGTGACCTCGCGACTCACTGCCAACTGGGTCGCGTCCGAAGACTAAGCAGCATTATTGGCAAAAGGACGCGAGGATCACGTGACCATAACGAAAGCGAAATCGACCCTACCTGCCAGTCTGCCGGCCCGAGATGAGGCTTTTCTCTCCTCCTGTGTTCTTTCCTGCTCCGGAGCAGCCTACACGATGCATGCGACCCAACAGCTCTATGTAAGTCACTCTCTCGTCTGCCTGCATCCAATATGGCCGTCACCGTTATCAACAGCCCACATTTCGGCACTTCTCCATCTCACAGTCTCGAAGCTGCTGCTGCCACCACTGCCCCACCCCGCGAGCACCCCCACAAGAGCTGGTGCATTGTGGCACTTGTGACGTTTTTGACAGACGCCTTACATGTAGAGTCTTGCACCGCGAGTGAGCATCGCATTGGTGAGGCTAGTGGCGCGGCATTGGCGAGTTATAGAAGTGCAGAATGGATACAACCCGAGCCCATTATCGCAGCCCCTTCCCGGCCCCTATGACGCAGTATGCATAAGTCTGCCAAGCTGCTTTGCTGGGTACGTAATCATAAAAGTATGCTGGATAGCAGATATCAATTTCAGTTAGTGCTTTCACCATTCCAGCTTTTCACTTTATACTAGGTCGCTTTTTCTGGATAGCACGGCCAGCCCGTCACAAGACAGCTAATGAAGTGATAGCATTATAGCTATTTTTACTCGATCTAAAGCAGCTCAGGGAGTTATGGTATGCGAACTTCGCGACACGTGTTTCGTGTTCGAGTCCTGCACCAGTCGATCTCTTGTTTCTCGCCCCAAGTAAGGCTAGTGCTGCTAAGCTCTTATGCTGCTACGTGAATGGGCCTAGTAAATAGACTCGTATTGGCTTTGTTCGGCTTTTTTTAATTTACGCGGTCGTCGTATATAAGCCCTGCGTCATTGCTAATACTGACGGTTTCTTGGATTACGTTGACACTTGCTTGATTTCGCACTGCAGCTATGGCACATGCGTCCTGCTCTGGTGTCGCTAGAGAAAGGCCTTCGCTGATCTGCACCAACGAAAAATGACCAATTCTCTAACAGACCACCGGAAAAATTCTCGAAAAAACAGCAGGAGCAACTAATGAGATCTTGCCCGAGGCAGCAAAGATGCAGTGCTCATTAGGTGCACTTTAGACGCGTGACCGTTGCACACGTGAGAGCACAGCGAGAGCCCCATACATTCTACCATCGTTGTTCTTACCCGAAATGAAGCCAGGATGCTGGCCTTCGTTTACTATTGGGTCATTGGCACCAAGCGTTCGTACCGCATTGACCCTCCTTAAGACCTTTCCCCTGCAAAGGCCATCCTCTACCTTCCCAACTGTTTTGTTCTCAGACTACCCTCTCGTGAGCTGTTAACAAGCGGATAGTTAAAAAGCATTTTCTTATGGCTGGTTGAGATTAGAAATGACGAAAAAAAGCTCTTTCTTGCATGTCTTTGAGATTGTCGTTGACTGGGATTAATACGATTCTAAAGTCTTGAGTTTCCGAGCAAAGATCTATTTTGCTTAGTGCAGCTGATTGGCCCCCTCTTAGCACACACTAGTAAACTCTCCCCCTCTACTGCTCCCAGTGACCGAGGTGATCTTTTTTAGTTGTGCACTAGGTCACTTCCTGTTCAGTCCGTTACAACATATGCATTAAGTGATGCTCTAAGTGTATTTGAAGCCCTCTTCTTAATATGGCAGAATTCCGATGCTGACATTATCGGAGTAATTCTTGTACACTCTTGTCCAAGCTGTGTTCTTTCTGTGTCTATTCGCTGAAGTGGCAGAATCTATATGGATACCTCTTTAAAACGAGAGCCTGCTCTTTCGCACAGATCTTGGTTATCAAAAACAATTATTAGCTGACAACAGTATCAACATGCATAAGTAGAGCAACTTACATAGACAGCAAAAATGGTGAGTGGAACAGGATGGAAATGATACGAGTGGGTTTTAAACTTCAGTTTTAAAAGTCAAGTAGAGGGTCTCGCGGTGGTAGTTGTGGTTTTAGAGACAGCCAGTCTAGAGGCTGTGGTTTCTGTGAGGAGAGTAGTCCAGACGAATCTTTTACGGACCTCATATTCCGATTGCATGCATTTATCAATCGTCGCGATTGCAATGGACCCTAAAACGAGTGTTACGATTCACACAGCAAAGCAGCAGCAGCTACGAGTTCGTGCCGTCTGCTTATTCGACTCAAGTCGCATTGCTCTCCCTTGAACAGGTCTCAAATCCCCCAGAGACCGTGCTTCTAGTTCAAATGCTTCTTAAGCTCTGAGCTCATTTCACACTGACATCACGATATCGTCAAACTTAACGGCATTTTAAAAAGCTAAAAATGCGTCAATTCCTCGCAGTATTGATTGGGTCCTTATGAACTTTATTTGGTGTGCTTATATGTGCTAGTGCTGTGCCAGTTATCGCCATCCGTGTTGAGTTGCTTCCATTACAGTGTATGTAAAGGGCCTTGAAAGATATTAAGTTCTCTGAGAGTGGGATATACACAATTATTGTTATTATTATTATTATTGTTGTTGTTACTACGGCAAGGGCAGCTTGTGTGGCACCAGCAGAATGCCTGCAAGTTCAGCTTATCTCGCATAGCCAGCCAGCTGCAGAGAGGCGCCTGGCACATCACGTGGCCATGGCAGCATCGAAGTGGAGCCTGCAACTGGAAGAAAGCGAGTATCGAGATTCTGGAAACGACACGACACACGAATCTATCTGCAGACGCCCACCATTGTCGTAGCAGCAGCAGCCGCCACTGCAGTGCAGAGAGCTCTCGAAGTGCGGCCGATAATCGCTACACCTTTTTTCTGACGGCAGGCCTCCATTCTACGGTACTCATAGTCGGCTGCTGCATTCTCGGTGCCTTAGTCACCTTCGCAGCCCTGTACATCAGTTTGGTCGTCTGCTCTCGTCGTAAGCAGCAAAACCGACAGCCACCGGCCTACGACGAAGACGAGCGAGTCCACGGAAACCAAGCCGAGCTGCAGCCGATACGTCGGACGAGCCGTGAGTAGAGTAGCTCTGAGAGGCCGCCGGCATTTTGCTGCCCCCCCCAGCCTCGCCCGTGCAGCGTTGTGCTGCCACCTGCATCGCTCGGTGCGTCGGTGCAGCTCTGGCCAGCAGGATGGCAGTTCCACGAGGTGTGGTCGCCGGCCGGCAGACTCTCTTGCCCTACGGCCACTTCAATCGCTGCTGAAGACTTGACTTCGAGGCGATGGGCTCGGCTATAGCTAGGCTGCTAGCTTCGCATGGCCCTGACTCGATGCTGAGCAACCGAATGAGATGTGGCGAGGATAGGTCGTCGAATGAGAGGGTTCGTGCTGCATAGTCGGCCGCGAGATTCCAACGCCGATCAGCCTCCTGCTGTCGACGGCTAGTCTCAAACGTGCACCTACACATGAAAAAAGTAGCAGGCCGACTGCTTCGGATTGAGTCCGAGCAGCAACTCGGCTGGGCGTCAATGTGGAGCATAAGCAGCAGTGGTAGAAGAAGCGAGAGCAGCTCAAAGCTCGAAGGTTTGACTCGCTCGTCGCTCGTCGGCGAGACTTTGGGTTGGCTTTTGCTGGAGAAAAAGCTGGCCATCAGGAGCACGCGGTCAGAAAACGAGGATGTTGCAAGCGATGATCGAAGCAGTCCAGTCCATTAACGGTCAAGAGAGGGCAGAAACGGCTTTGCCGACATGCAACAAGGTTTTCCAGCCTTACTCTCAATTAGTCGCTGGGTCAAACTCAGTCGAGTCGGGAATGAGTCGAGTCGTATTGGACAACTGCCGAACGCTAGGCCGAACCTGCAAAGCTCCTACAAGAATGTCTAGCTGTCTTTAAACGTTAGCCCTGGCGTCTCCCAGCAGCTACGGGCATGGCCAGGATTAATCCAACGAGGAGGCCCGACCTCGACACGCTCAGCAACTGCCGGACAACGTCAAGTGGTAGGACATCGGATTCGGTGGTAGCATCGGTAGCGAGGGCAGCTCGAGCTGAGAATGTCATGAACTCTCACACTGGCCTCCAAGCCGGCCCGTCCTATTGTATTTCTCACACCAAGCATGTCCGAGATGCTGCTAGGACAGCTCTCGCCCGGCTGCGTTCGTTCTCTGCGATCCAATAACGATGTAGCTACCCCTTTCTTTTAGGCTGTTGCACCCTCGGCCACCAACGGTAACTCTCGGTGACTGGCCGCCCTTAGGTGAAGGAAGTAGCTTTTGCAATTCTCGCAGGCCAGCAAGCTCCCGGTAAGCGACCGATCGGCTTTTGCTTTCTTCCGGTGGGATTCTGGAAAGACGAGGGTCATCTTCGAGGGTCATGCGAACTACAGGCTCACTCAGAGCAAACAGCCGATGTCAGAGCAGTCGGAGAGCTTAGGCCAACAGGATGGAGAGTTACCGAGGTCGCGCGAGACTCTCGGATACAGCCAGCTCTACACAACCAGGCGGTATCCGTTTAGGCCACCACACTGCTACTCCTACTAAAGCTCCACTATTACTGTGCCGTAGTCGCGTTGGGCACTACGATCATGTATCGTAGCGCTTTCACTCGTAAAAGTTCTTAGCCGTGGTTCCGAGATTTAGGGCTTGGCCACTATTCGTCGGCCTAGTTCTGTATGGACGTGGAAGCTGCTACGTAATAAGCCATTATTACCCATTAAGACGTAATTACCCATTAACCATTAGTAATATTTTGTGTTGGAAGTGTTGGATAAATGCTGAAGCCCCTTTGCAGTCGTCTTGAGCTGGTTTCATTTGTTCTAACTTTATTGGTGAATGCTGAACGTGAAAGACGGATTTCTTAATTTGTGTGATTGAGTTGTGTATTGAATGCGATATCGAGCCTTTCAATAACCAAGTAGCTGCCTGCAATGCCAAGCTTCAGTATTCGGAGAATATTCATGTAAAATTTTGCGATTTTTTATTCTTGCTTCACCAAAATTAAGCAAGAGCATCTTCTTTACTTACGCGAAATAGAAGTACATGCACAGGCCACGGAAGTCCCGAGACAGTTCTGAAGGCCGAGCAGTATGTAGCAGCATTATCACTTACTATTCTTGAGAGTATAGATACCCTTGAAGCAGAGGCAGGCTAACGTCTGAAGCAAAAGTCACAAATATCTACCATCAATGTCATTGCTAGGCAGCAGTCTTTTGAGTATGCTGCTTACACTGCCACTAGTCCGGAGCGGAAGTGTGTTGATGATGTCAACTGGCTTGAACTTTTAATTGTAAATGAGCTCGCAGCTTATGTAAAGCACGGTGATGTAGTGACAGTTATGCGCCCTCTTCTTCCCACAAGCTTTTTGTTTTCACATCGAGCCGATACGGCTAACGCTGCCTATTATCGGTATGCTGAGAGATGGCAACCACGGCAGTGCTTTCGGCTGTTACCTTGATGCCGAGTCGCTCCACTGCCTGTGCGCCACTCGCCAAAGACGCCTACTATGTGGCCACCATGCCAAGCTGCCGGAAATGTCATGCTAAGCTTAGCCCTCTTCTCTTCTAATAACGATAATGATAATGCATCGTTTGCACTGCTGCATCAGTTTCAGCCTGTTTGTGCCCTGAGGTCCTGTGTGGACAATAAATTAGCTGTCCCATTCCTCTGCTTAAAGACAGGTGGCGACAGAAGCTTTAGCTCTGCAGGTCCTAGACTGTGGAGCTCGCTTCCACAATTCTTACGCAACGACAACTACTCACCTACTGCCGACTATGGCACATCTTTTTCAGTGGTCCTGAGCTGCTACTTTATGCTACTCACTACCTCAACTGCTCTCCTAACTCTGCTATGCTTCCCACTTTCTCTTTGTTGCGTGAGACGAAGTCTGTTGGCTACCGAATGCGTACCGAAAGCCGCTTAGGCTGTGAGTGTACTATACAAAACTCTCCTGCGTAACACCCACATGGTCTTTATGACTTCGTGGAGTTACTGACTGAGATACATTACATTACATTACATAGTGCCCCACGCAAACTTAATCTCTCTCCAGGCAATCCTTGGGGCTTGTGACATGCAAGGTTTCAATCATGCCAAACAAGCAAACAAGTATCATGCATCGGAAACCATGCTAAAGCAAACAGTGAGACACTAGTGGCCACCTGTTAGGAGCACATTTGCGATTGACGTGAATGGAATCATTCACGTATGCACGAAGAGCACATTGGATCAAAAAAGGACTGCATGTCAGTGGTGCAGTGTAAGGAAAGCTGACCGCAATAGATGCGTCTTGAGCTGTGACTGCGACAACGCAAGGTCATCGCAGTCACTGACAGTAGCACGAGGCGAATTTGGTAGTTTGAGAGCACGTGACTGGTGGAGCGAGCAGGTCGGCATCGGTAGCAGATGCAAGATAGCAAAGCGACCTGTGAGTCCGATTGAGGATCTTGAAATTGACACCAGCCCGCATACGTCAGACCGAGCTGTACAAGATGGCCGCCGAGTCTTTGGCGACAGAGCGTGCAAGCTGCTGAGTACCAGCAGCTGTTTTCCCCCCGAAGGCAGGCTTGGCAGCTGGCATCGGCAGTGCTGAGGGGCCTCTCCCGGCATCGGTAGCCTGGGCATAAGTAGAGACGACCACTTCGCTTTGCATTCATGCAACTCATCGTGCGACCCACCGTGCCCTGTCACTCGCACTGCGTTCTGACCGTAGGGGCTGCCATCAGATCTCAGCTAGCACCACCGACGTTCCGAGAGAGCGCCCGACCAGCGGACCACGACACGGCCACTCTCCAGCGGCAGCAGCTTGCGAGCTGGTCTGCACGGTCAGACCTGCAGCACCCTGTGGGCTCTGCTCTACAGCGTTGTGATCATCAGCGTCCTCCTCCACATGGCCAACGTCCAAGCAACAACCTGGGCTACTCGGCAGGTTCGCAGCTGCTACTGAGCACCCAACAGGTCAGCTGCCATTATACCTTTGGCCGCTTCAGCTGTGAGTGGTCGGTTAATGATGACTTGTCCCTTGCTATACAAGCACCTCGCCGGAGGTTCTGTAGTGTTTGTTTTAAAAAAAATATTGATAATACAATAGCAGGAGCTTAATCCCTCTCTGGCCACTTTACACAAACTGTAAATGAAGCATGACCGCACAAGTTTATATAGGCTAGCTGATTAAACAGCCTCATTTTTATAGCAGCAGATGAGCCTTAACAGCTATTACCGTGGCTTGCAGTTGGCAATAAAGAATCATTCACTACAGGACTCGAACTGAGGCCTTTAATAGTGAAGAGCTAGCACCTTACCTCTGTGCTAAAAACAGGAAATAGCTGTACAATGCGCAATGGCAACATGCAAAGTATAAGTGGTAACATGCAGTGTCAGCATGCATAAGTTCACTATGGACGAATCACAAGGAATTTGCAAATGCCATAACGAATAGGTGTGGTTTTAGCTTTTTTTTTAAATGTCCTGCAGTTATGGGATCTCTTTAGCATTGCTCAAGCTGTAAGCATCTGATTGCACACAGGCCAGTAGACCAGGAAGCAACAGAATCATACCACGGAGCTCTTGTGACTCATGTAGTTAAGCTGCGCCCGTGACCAAACTCAGATACTTTTGAGACCATTAGTTAGAACGCCAGGAGCCCACTTCCGACTGACGTCTTGAGATCTCGTTACTTAACAAAGTTAAGTGAAAGGCTACTACCTACCTGGTCCTAGCGTCATTTGCTGGGTCCATGTGCATTGTGCTTTGCCGCGTTATGTGTGCCGGCACACTGCATGTTATCACTAACCAAATGACTAGTGCATTTTAGCGCTCATCACTCTATTGATAGGAGCTTTGCTTGCTTGATCTTTTTGCAGGGCTTAATACTATAAATTACCAAGTCCTTCTCGAGTAAGCCTCGCCTCACTGGCACTGCACTGCAATGTTTTACGTCCGATGTCAGTGGATATCTCCAGAGATTCGATGCCAATACCTAGCTGAATTGTTGCACCAGTTTCAGCCTCGTCGTCTCCTTAAGTCCTCTGCTTACAATAAATTAGCTGTTCTATTACCGTTGGCGACAGCAGCTTTTACTCTGCATTTCCTAGATTGTGGAACTCGCTTCCACAATTCTTTCCCAATTTTTAATGTTCGGGTGCCGACTGTGTCATTTTCTTTCCAGGCGCATTGAGCTTCTACTTCCATACTACTTGCTCCCTCAACTGCTCTCTGTGACTCAGCTATGACTCCCACGTTCTCATTTTTGCTTGGGATGACGTCTGCTGGCTAAGGTATACAGATCGAGAGCAGCACAGGCTTTAAGTGCACTACAGAAAGCACTCCTGAGTAACACTCACTTGGTCTTCGTGGCTTTACGGAGTTACAGACAAAGATACATTACATTGCAGTAATCATTCGAGGAGCCTCCAAAGTTGAGGGTACCCCTGACCTCAGTGTTTTATCCACTTCCAAACGATATTTATGCTTACCACTGGAGACCGTGCCTTTAGTTCCTATGCTCCCAAAGCTTGAAACTCACTACCGACACACGTAGGAACGTCCCCTGACACGGACGACATTTAAAAAGAAGCTTACAACGCACCTTTTTATTACAGCATTTGTGCGGGTCTTTGCGATTCGTCATTCATGTGCATGTGCCTGCTTACGCTGTGCCTGCTGCTTGCAGATGTTAATACCTAATATTTGTCAACGATTTATATGCAGCATTTGTAAAGTGCAGCCTAGAGAGATTCAGTTCTCTGAGGGTGCTATACAAATGTAGTATTAATATTATTACCCTCTTTTTGATGTAATTGCAAAACACAACCAATGGGTTGATCCATACCACAGGAGCTGCTAATAATCTCTAGCACCATCACAGACTGACCAATTTAGCATGACACCATCAGTATGTTCATGCATTATATGATATGCAAGAGCATTTGTTACTGTCTAACACCAGAAGTGAGCCGATACGGATAAAACAGGCGATACCACATTCCCAGACCACTAGTTTTGTGTACATTTTCGACCGAATGCATTTCCAGCTCAGCCATCGCCGGCTAGATAATATGGTGAGCCGTGATGGCACACTAGATAAAGCGGTTGCTTTTCACTACCTCGGTCCCGAGGTCGTGGGTTCGGATCCTGCAGTAGACGATCCTTTATTGTGGCTCCAAGCAGTGGTGACAGCCGTAAAGGCTATTCCATCGCTATAAAAACGGGGCTGTTGAATCTGCCAGAATAAGGGCAGAGGCTAGCAGAGGCACAGGAGAGAGGAAGCTTCCCTAAAGCAGCGACTGCAGCTCCCCCTGGGCTCCCCCTGTTCTTATGCCCAACGATCGTACCCAGGGACGAAATTACGTCTTAATTTTACTCGTTGAGCTACCACCGAGTTCGTTTCGAATAATCACATGAATTTTCACGATAATCTTTTGCTAATTGCATGTCTAGCCCCATCTACATGAAAGTTGTGCAGGTCTTGCCCCTTGCACAGAAATTTTGCAGGCTTGCCCCCTCCACCAGATGCAATTCCTAGTTCCACAACTTGGTATAAGGAGCCAAAGGTGATTGGGGCCATTGCTTCGTGCTCGCCAAACCTGCTCACCATGTGTACATTTTTGGCTAGCATTCCAAAGTGACTCCGCTAGATCACGAAGTCTAATTCAATGTAATGTAATGTAATGTATCTCTAGCTGTAACTCCACAAAGTCATAAAGACCAGGTGGGTGTTATGCAGGAGAGTTTTGTACAGCGCACTCACAGCCTAAGCGGCTTTCGGTACGCATTCGGTAGCCAACAGACTTCGTCTCACGCAACAAAGAGAAAGTGGGAAGCATAGCAGAGTCAGGAGAGCAGTTGAGGTAGTGAGTAGCATAAAGTAGCAGCTCAGGACCACTGAAAAAGATGTGCCATTGTCGGCAGTAGGTGAGTAGTTGTCGTTGCGCAAGAAAGTGGGCATTATGCCGGAGACTTTTCTATTACCACTCAAACCCTAGCTGGACACTGTCGGTTGCCCGTATTGTAGACAAACGATTATGTTCAAAAGGATTGAGGGGCACCGAGCCAATGGTCCCACCTGGGAATGACCTGAAGGAAACAGCACTCTCATCAGCCACCATCGAATTTGCTTACTCTCGCAAGCTTCAGGTTTGATTTGTGTGTGTGTGTGTGTGTGTCTGTATTTCTGTGTGTTTCTGTGTGTGTTTCTGTGTGTGTGTGTGTGTGTGTGTGTGTGTGTGTGTGTGTGTGCCTGCCTGCCTGCCTGCCTGCCCGCCTGCCCGCCTACCTGCCTGCCTGCCTGTCTAGCTCCTCAAAGCCACAACGACTGTATGCCAGCTATGCATCAGGGACTTCTCTATTATGCGAAATCAAGGCATGAGCAGCTGTCGATGCTTGTGCGGTAGCCAGCAGATCTAGCTGCCATCTCGAGCATTGAAGAGAAAGGGAGAAGCATTGCTGAGTCAAGAGGGCAGTAGATGAAGTGATACGCATAGCTTCTACTACATATGAGTGGAACGAAACTGAGCAGTAGAATAGTTTTTCTCACATCTTAGTGACATACAGGTGCAGCCTGAACGGTAGCTCTTCTGTGAGTAAATTGGGTTGGTTTTTATCTGATCAACACAGCACCCGTAGAGGCGCAAGTCCGTGCGAAAGCTAGACAAACAGCAGTGAAGCTGGCCGAACGATGTGCGGCTAGCAAGTCGTAGGTGACATACCGGATATGTGCCCATTTGCCGACACGTGACAGAACACGGCAACAGTCAAGTGAGCCCGTACTTTATTTTATAAATAGACCGTATCCATAGAATAGAGCAGTCTACTTCAGAGCCACAAAGAGGCACGAGGTTACCGAACCAGCCGTAGTATACAACTCCACGAAGCCCTACTGCCACACAACCGCCTGGGTCAGAGTCAGAGTGCACTCGGCGGACTACTCAGTAAGTCAGGCTTGTTATGCCACCTAACCAAAGTCAAGGTGACTCGAGCAAGGTGCTCAAGCCAGCCAGCCAGGCTACCTGACTGGCTGGCTGGCCGCTTAATTAATTAATAATAATAATAATAATAATTAATTAATTTAACCAGGCTGCTGGCTGCTTAATTCGTTTGGAGCGCCACAGCCGTGCATGGCGTCCGGGCGTCCAGCTTTTCGGCATAACCAGCTGCCGCAAGGAGCGAGCGCTGCAGAGGGTATTGCAGAGGGTATTGCATCGTCGTGTCGCACAGCGAGCTCTCCTGCTGCTCAGCGCCCTCAGCTTTTGCCTTTCCTTTGCCGAAACCATCTGCAGCACCAATCCGACGCAGGAGCAGATTGCCAGGTCGGCACCGGCTCGGCCAGCACCGACTACGGAGGCAGCGAGGCGGCGGCGGCCGCTGCGCCAGTGTGGTCGCTGAACCAGAAGGCCATCATCGAGCAGCTCGAGCTCCTGCGACGCATCGTGCTCAGTAGCTACGCAGAGCAGCCGTCGTCGGCTCACTGCTCGACCTTCGGCGGCGGAAGGGCGGACAGGGCCACCTCTCGTAGGCGCCGCCTGGCCGCCGCCGAAGCCGCTGCCGCCGAGTCGGACACACAGTCCAGGTTGATTTCGGCGGCGGTGGCAGTGGCGAGCAATTGGGAGGCTGGCGGCAGCAGCATGGACGACGGCTTCGCTGGCGAAGGCCTTCGCCGAGTGCGACGGCTGCTCCACGTTGCAGACCCCGAGGATTTGCAGGCGGAACTCTCTGCTGAGCCTGTGCATGGTGTTGCGGCTGCGACGATGCCCGAGACTGCTTTCGAAGCCGTCTCCGCCACGGCTGCTGCTCCCCGAGGCGACGATCATTTTCGCTCATATCCCTCGTCGGTCGTCGGCCGTCGGCCGTCGACGGCAGCGACCGGCGACCAGCTCGCACCGAGAAATGCCACTCTCGGCGAACAGCCGAGCGTTCTGTACGCGACATTGGACCGGACAGCAACCCTACAGAGGTCGCTGGCGTCGCGGTCGCTGCCAGCCAGACCGGGCCCGGCGCTGCACGGTCCTGCCTCTAGCACCAACGAAAGCCGGGCAGAGTCGGGCGTCCAGAGCTCTCTCGAGTCGTCCGCAGTCGCTGGCTTCGTCTGGGCTCCTACCGATCCGGCAGCAAACGGCAGCGGTGGCGGTGGCAACGGACCACCATCGGCAGTGGAGCTGACCGTGCATGCCCATGGCAGCCATGAGTTCAGTGTGGACGTGGAGTATCCACTGGTCTCTGAGCGGTCCAGTGGAATGCTTTCGAGCCCACACCCCTCATCCTCCTACACGCGATCGCCTCTGCTCTCACAGCCACTGCTCTCACTGTCTCGCCGTGACGGCTGCTAGGTGGCATCGAGGCCATGCAGGAAAACGTGCTCTCTCGCCCATTTTCGCAAGTGTGCAGATCTGCCTTACTAACCAGCTTAGGGCAGGCGGCTCTCTTACGTTGTGTCGAGGTGTCATAAAGCCTGCTGCCCATCAGTCGGCGAAAGCAACGCTTGGTAGCAGCTGCTCTGATCATGAAGAGGCGTGGCTGCTAACCCACCTGCCTGCAGAGTTAGCTCGAAGCTTGCCGTGCGTTGTCTGCCCGGGCGACTGCTGTCCGCCCAACCGACTGCCCTGCGGCGACGCTGTTGGTAAAAGAAACCGATGCTGGCCAACTGGCGTTGTCTTAGTTGCACGTGGTTAAAACGGATAGCAGGCAATGGTTGATCATGCATGCAGTGCAGAACTGGGATTTCTGTGCGGCTGTGCTCACAGTCGACGAGTGTAAGGTCCTGAGCTCGTCCAGACCTCGTCGTTCAAAGCCATGCGAGCAGCTACCTGAGCTGTACTAATCGGACAAAATGCAGCCTGCCTGGACCTGCCGATGTACGTCACCATGTGACGTTTAAATAGAAAAATCTAATAAATTGGTAAAATCATTTTTATCTAGACCCAGACTTTGACTGAGCCATAGACATGGCTTGAATTTGCTTTTCTTCAATTCTTTGTTCCAAAGAGATGCCATTTTTGACTCCGAAGCCGCGTATGACTTCAATTGAAAACTATGGAAGCTACACTATTTGCGGTACTTCCCATCAAGAGATGGACTGGCACAGTGATGGAAGTCCATTACTAGGAATATTTGCAGGCCATGAAAACTCGGAGACTCATTGCAGTACTTGTACACGCGTAAAGGCAAGCCAAAAGGTATTCTAGAAAGTCCATCCACCGGCTAGATTCTTCAAAAGCTGCACTATTTGATGAACGAGGGGCAATCTACGCGTAAGCGAATGGTCGAAAATTGGGCTACTCATCTCTAGCTACGCCCCTTTAAAATGCGTGCCTTGCGATGATAGCGTTTTGCTTTCATTTCTAAAGCCCTACGGCGGCTTGAGTGGTAGGAGCTTTGGGTTGGCATACCAGGTGAGGTCAAGAGTGCACAAGTCGGGCGAAGGGCTCGCTTACTGCCTCCGGAGGGAACTTAATAATAATAACAATACATTTGTTAAAGCGCCCACAGAGAATTCAATCTCTTTAGGAGAGCCGGAGGGGGGCATCTGGAGTGAACTTCCGCCACGTTGACATGGTTAGGTCCAGAGCTGGTATAGTAATCGAACAATCTCACGATGCTGAAATGCAACCCACGCTACGGCCTGGTAAGATACCTGCGGAGTGGAACCAGTGGAGGAGCCCAGGGGTTGGCAGGTAGGCAGGCATTTGCGCCTTTGCAGTGGGGCAGCGACCCGGGATGCCACCTATACCTACAGCGTCGGCCAACGTCGGTGACGAAACTATATCCTACTCGCAGTCGATAGGCAGCCACCCAGTACATATGGAATAAGCATAACGATTTGAAGCTTTAGTTTTTAATTAGTTGCTAGTCTTCGCCTACATGAAAATCTTGCAGGTCTTTCGCCCCTATATGGAAAGCCTGGCTCCGCCCGTTAGCAGAACGACGTTGAATTCTCAACGGAATATCTAGGTAAATGTGGGGATGTTGCCCGATGTATATCTACCGATTTGAAGTAACCTTGCAGGCTACGGTTCAAGGTTCAACGTGACAAAATTTGCATCTGCTGCATCTGCTGCTTCTTCATATTGCCCTTTGAGTGAACCAGTCAGCCAAAGCCAGTCTAAATCTGGCAGACACAGAGTGAATCAGATCGCAGTTCTTATCCTAATGGTTTCCTCTGAAGTAATCTAATTTACAATTCATTTTATCTCTGCAGCGAGCCCACTTAGGATTGACAGCAATGAAAAACTACGACCTTCGATATCTTCAATATATCGGACAATTTTTATCGAGACTGTTTTCGGTCAAAGTTGATGCATGCATACCAAATAAACGCATCTGTTTTGTCAGAACTAGGTAGCTTATTTGCATAATAGACTGTTTTACCACCTACATTACCAAACATCGTATACAACTGCACATGCAACAAACCACAATTTTCTGCTGCATTAGGAGAAGCAGTACTTTCGAATTCAATCAAAAGTTGTACTATGAGCTCAACATTTCTGTTTTACTTTCGTTGCATACTAAGGCGTATTTCACTTTGTAGCTCGCCAGATTCCTTTAAAGCCAGGTTCACCAGATAGCATACACTCCAGGAAGTTCCTAAAACTACTTCTCTTCACTTTTCATTCTCTCCCTCTTGCTAGTACAATCACCCTGCATAGTCAAGACTTTCATTTTACGCACATAAACGACAACTGTACAACTTGTACTTTTGATTCCTCTGCTCCGATAGCACGTCAAACCGCATTGGGACAGTCCATCTCCTCGACTTCTGTAACTCAATGCTAGCAGGTCTTCAATTCGGCTCAGTTTGTGCAAAGAGGCAGTGACAGATGGTGACAACCTTCGCAGCTAGTATGTCATGAACATCGTAATCGCCACATTAGCCACTTCCGACCGACTATCACTAGCGCCCATCAAGCAACATATCGACTTTAAGGATTTGTCACTCACTGTAAACTCCCTTCATCATTTTTCTCCAGCCTACCTATCAGTACTGGTTCACAATCAGGCGAGGCAACGTACTACTTGCTCTTCTCCCTTAAGACACTTAGCTGTGCCTTAAACTAAATTCAAATCCTTCATCCTTTAGCTGTGCCTCTAACTCTTTAGAGGCTGTTTTTTCGTATGCTGAAAAAACCTAGAACTTACTCCCGGCTGACGTCACACCGTCCCGTGACGTCAGCGCACATAAAGAGAAGCAAAAAGCCAACTTCACAATCAGCATTCTCTCCTGTATTTAGCCCTAATGAATCTCTGCAGAGCATGCAATCACTGACCACTAGACATGCTTCCTTTAAAGCTTGTGTAAAGTGTCTAGAAAAGGGCTTAGTTATCTTCATGTTATAAATCTGTCTTGTTATTGTTATTGTTACAATTATCGTGTTTCACTTGGCTTGAATGCGGTGCTTTACCTGCTAATATCCTGGATCATAAATGCCATTGTTGAAGAGGAACTCCTGCCGCACAAGTCTCGCTGGACCTCACTGGTAGCATAAACACCAGCGTAAACCACAGGACTAAAAGTCGTTCAAACAACCAATTAACGTGACAATTCGTACTTGGGAATGAATAATTAGCAGACGGAGGTAAATTATAAAAGCACCTCATTGGCTGAATCGAATGTTTCATTAGTACCATTCGGTTATTTGAGGAATGCTATTTTTTAAATTTCCCGCCATTTGCCAGACATTGTTCAAAGGAAGAAATCAACTAGGCACTTAAATGGTAAAGCCCCTTGCCAGGTCCTGATGTACAAGGATTTAAAGAATCCATTCAAGCTATACTGGACTAGGTCTTGACTCACCTGGTATGCCAATGACGGTACTAAAAATGTAACTTGGTCTCATTATCCCAACTGACAAGTTGGTTTAACCGTTGGAGACATTGTCTTTAGTTCCTATGCTCCCAAAGCCTGAAACCCGCTGCCGACGCACGTTACAACGTCCTTTGGTATGACGACATTGAAAAAAAAGCTTAAAACACACCTGTTTGTTACAGCATTCGGCGGGTCTTCGTGATTCGCTCTTAGCATGCATGTTGTAATTAATTAACAGTGCTCTCTCAACTGAATACGTACGCGGAAGCAGGCAGAGCACCGAAGCTGGCTCACAGGAACGTGTATTTTCGTAGGCGCCCGCAGCGCTCCCCCGAACACAGCTCTTCTCTCCCAGGTTGGCGTTCCATGCAATCTGAATCATGCATACAAAACATAAAAACACAAATCACACACATGTACCTGCTTACACTATGCCTGCTGCTTGCGGATGTATTCGGTAATGCTTTGTGTACAGTATCTGTAAAGTGCCGAGAAAGAGATTCAGTTCTCCGATGGCGCTATAACAAATGTATTATTATTATTATACTGCACCTCAAGGTCAGGTTCTTCTTAATGCCACTAAAATATTGCGCCAGCCCCAAGTGCAGTTGTGGCTGCACCAAGCTCAACAGCTTTTTACAGCCTTTTCCCGTTAGTGGAGAGATTTTCCTTCCAGTTTCTGGAGAGGCACACGCTAGCATCGCTCGCGACACACCTGAGCATCATCGAAAGCAAGCACTCTCGACACGAAACCCATCACCTTTAGCTAGGTGCAGGCACTTTTGGGAAACCGTGCAGGAGACAGTAGTGGGAGACCGCCTCCCCCCCAGACGTAGCGGCACTAGTCTTTTTGTTAGAGCTGGCCTGCGTGTGGTCGGGGCAGCGTTTCCGAAGTGCAGCCCTTTTGTACCGGCCCGTACGTAACTCGGCGCGGACAATGGCTGCGAGTGTGCGTGAATGCTTGGCGCATGAACGCCGGGGACCGAGCGCGAAACTTCTCATGCAACGGAATCAGCGGTGCGCTCGTGGGTGGGAGGGTCGCTACCCACTGCCTATTCTCTAATTCCCTAACCGCATTCGAAGGCCGCCGAGGTTGAACCGCCGTCGGACTGTGGACCGCCTAAGGCCTAGAGAGAGAGAGAGAGAGAGAGAGAGAGAGAGAGAGAGAGAGAGAGAGAGAGAGAGAGAGAGAGAGGGGAGAGGGAGAGAGAGGGGAGAGGGAGAGAGAGAGAGAGAGGGGGGGTAGAGGGAGAGAGAGGGGAAGAGAGAAGGGGGAGAGAGAGAGAAAGTGAGAGACGGAAGGGACTGAGGAAGAGAGGTAGAGAGGGAGATTGCACGAGGACGGCGGTGGCTGAGAGGCTTCTTCGTCGGATGGCTGAAACGATACCCTGAGCAGCGCCGCATTATCGTCAGCTGAGCCGACGAGCCGAGAGGCGGCGCTGTGGCCTGGCCTGCTGCAGCAGCCGGGCTGCGGCGCTGCGGTGGAAGAGCTCCTCTGCAGCACCAGCTGCCGCTGCCACCAATTCCCTCTGGACGCTAGGCGTTGACTGGTACGAGCCCGGCGAGATCATGACGCTTCCGATTCACCTTCCGGCGATCCTCTCAGTGGCGAGGGCGGACCGCCTGGCCGTGCTGAGGATCGACGCCCGCCATGGAGCGGTAAGTGACGCGGCAGCCGCTGCCGGCTGCTGCTGCTGCCGCACGCAGTCGGAAGCAGCCAGCATGGCGCTTCTTGGCCGCGAAAACGCCAACTCACAGTAGCGCTCGGCAAATGCACGGCTAGCTAGCAAGCAGAGCGCGCGCTCGTGCTTCGCCATCGTGTGCACGCACGTGCGACTCCAGTCCTTCCACTCGTCCTCTGTCGCCTCGATCGATGAGTCTCCCCCCTCCCGTCGCAGCTTCCGGGCCTGAGCCACTGAGCCGCAGAGCCATGCCAGCTGCCCTAGCGGCAAGCCGCTCGCCAGCAGCTTCAAAGTTCAAGGCCACTACTCGACGTCGTCGTCGCTGCGACGGTCGTCGGTGCTTTCCCAACGGCTCCGGAGGGATCCGGAGTGCGAGCCACGAGTGCGCGCGAGCCACGAGTTCAAGCTCTCGTGCGCTTGCAAGTGCAAGCCGCTGCTCGGGCGCCTCGCGTCGATTTTCGCCAGGCGATTTCCTGTCTGCGATTGAGGACCCTCGAATCATCTCGAATCGTCTCGTATCGAAGAGTCTCGAATCGGCGGCACACTATCGTGGCTGCCATGAAGCCGCCGCGGCGATTCTCGAGCTTTGCGTGCCGCGTGGTCGAGGAGTCGATCGCGTTGCTCGGCCGCGAAATTCGCATCCGCTCTGAGGCATCGCCCGTCTCAAAATGGTGGCCGCTAGAGCGGCTCTGAGTGCCAGCTTAGTCACGTTGAAACCCGATGAAATCGTCGTGTGCGGCCTTCTGCGGCCACGATTCCATGTTTGGGTTGAAGCATAACATGCTGGGAGTTGTGGCCACTAAGTCTGAACTGTGCGGGCAAACACTTACAAGTGTGCCCAGCCTGAAGGCACTCGCTTGTGTGAGAGCGACGTGGCCTCCTCTTGTATAAGCTCTATGCACGCTGTACCCTCGCTGAACGCACTCACTCGATCGTTGCAGTTATTCCAGCCAATGAAATAGCACGCGTGCATGTAGTTCAAAACGTGCGCAGCTCTGCAGCCACGCTAGTCAGTCGTCTGCTAGTCAGTCGTGAGCCTCGAAGCAGCTGTCGAAACACACTGCTGCAAGACCTTTGCCGGCTCTTATTCCAGCAGCGTTTTGATGACTTCATTATGACTTGTATTTCCCTTAATGATCTTGCACAAAAAATTACAAGGCTGAAAGCTGCGAGCAGCATGCTAAGGTTCACATAAATAGCTATGCAAAAACAGTATTCAAATTATCCATTGATGTCGATATCCTTGACGCTTATCTTGAAAATGTCAAGGAAAACGTGGAAGCGTAGTCCGATGAGCTAGGCGAGCGTTTCACAAGGATATACGGGACTTCGAACGTCGTTACCAAGAACAGTAAAAATAAAGTATGACGTGGACCATGTTTGGGGGATCCCCGGAGAAAGCGATTTGCAGTATGGCAGCCAAGCCTGAATATATGCTGTCAGCTCCCCGACTTAAAATGGTCCGACTTACGAAATTTTGGAGACACGAACTTGGCCTCATCCGCTCAAAAAATTAAAAATCAAAACGCATCCAAGAAAACTTTCAAAATCCGCGCACGGTCTGTAGATTCGACGACGCCTCAAACCGTAGGGTAGAAATGATGTCTCACAGCTATGCATTGTGTGTGTGTATATATATATATATATATATATATATATATATATATATATATATATATATATATGTATATATATATATATATATATATATATATATATATATATATATATATATATATGATTTAACAGCCTTTTTGTATAGCGACAGAAGAGCCTATACGGCTATCACCACCGCTTGTAGCGGCAATAAAGGATCGCCCACCGCAAGATTCGAATCCACGATCTTGGTCCCGAGGTCGGGAAGAGTAACCACCTTATCTAGTGTACTATCGCGGCAACTGCCAGTCCACTGCTTTCCATGGCAAAAAAAAGTAGGTTTCCCCGCCTCCCTCGAATGGCCTCGTATGACGAAAGGGACGCCGCAGTCAGCCTCATTCTCAATGCGGCCAGCCTCTACTCGTTCATGGTCGGCGCGCCGTCAGAGCGAGCCACTTCGTCCGTATGCGAGGACGAGGATCCCCTCCGAGACGGCGACGCGCGCTCGCGCCGCCATCTATTGGAGCTCTCTCTCTCTCTCTCTCTCGCGCGCGCGCGCGCGCCCGCAGCGGAGCCGCCAAGACGACGTCTGCACCTCCATAGGTATCTACGGCGCCAGCGATCGATACCACTGCAGCTCCCTCGGCGGCCCACCGCGGCAGCGGCCGGGTTCGGCTGCGGCGACTGCATGAGGCGTCGACCACGCTCCAGCTCCAGACGTATCGATTCGCAACGAGCGAGCCCGTCGATCAGAAGTGCTGGTCACCTTGTTGTTTCCGTAGACCTCAGCCAGCGTCGCGTCGCGTCGCGCTCCGGGACGTCCAGGAATACAGCGCTCGCCGGCCGCCGATTCGCTTCGATCGCGGCCGCAGCTTCCGTCGGACCGAGCGACGCACTGAAGGCGGAGGACGCCACGCCGGCGTCTCCGCTATTGGAAGCGCTGCTCGTAGGCGGGGCATCGACTCGATCCCTCGCCCCGTCGGCACGGGCTAAGCACGCGTACTTCAGAAGGAGAGTCGGACTGACGCAGGCGCATCGCTGGGCTGCGCGTCGGCCGAGCTTGCGGGCTCAAAACAGGGTCGGATGATAATCTACGATTCACCACGATCCGCCGTAAAAAAAAAGAAAAAAGCCGAATGAAGCACTATCGGGATCGCGTATTCAGTACTGCACGTTGCTATGCTCTTAGTGCTTCAACAGTGTCAGGGCGTTGCGCCTACGAGCTCTCAAGCTACAGCGCCGCAAAGTTTAAATCCGGTCCACAGACCAGCGCTCTGCCAGCCGCCAGTGCACCGTTAACTGTGGCCGGAACTTATGGCTCTGTAAACACGGGAGGGCGCGTAAGCGGAATGAGTTTACGTTTGAAAGTTAAACATTAGCTACAGCCACTCATTAATAATTGCAGCTATTTTACCCTAGCGCGGCTTATTTCGTGCGGTGGATGTGCTTGGATCGCAGCGATTTGTTAGATGCATCGCCAAAAAAGATCTGCCTTCGATGCGGTTCAGCTGCGACCGCCGCGAGGCGGTGCCGTCCTGCTCGATCGTCCCTCGTGCTCGATTGTCCCTCCTGCTCGACCTTTCCTTGCTCTCAATCGTTCCTGGTGCTCGATTGTCCCTCGTGCTCGATTGTCCCTCCTGCTCGATCTTTCCTTGCTCTCAATCGTTCCTCCTGCTTGAGTGTCCCTCCGGCTCAATCGTCCCTACTGCTCGATCGTCCCTCGTGCTCGATCGCTCTGAATATCATATATTCCGAACAATCGTAGGAGAAACGACCGAGAAGCAGATCGCCAGCGTCACTTTTTCGATTGGGTTTTTCTCAAGCGCTCCGCGTCACGAGAGATTGTATCGACGATGGTGATCCCTCTGCCTGGTGCACAGAGCCGAGGCGGAGAAGAGTCCGAGACACGAGGCAGCGCCGCCCGCCCGCCCCCACCGCTCTGGCTGGCGCTCTTCGTGGCTTCGACACGATGGTGGTTTGAGGGGAAAGGGGTAAAGACGTGGCGAGAACGCTGGCCGGTGGAGCACGAATCAAAGCGACTAAAGGACAGAAGAAGCTGCGAAGACCAGCTCAAGCCCCTGCGGTCTAACACGGCTCAGCTGCCAAGAAATGGCGGCTTAGCCGCCCTCACTCGGGTGTGGGAAGCGCACTGAGTGCTTTCCAAAAAGCCACCCGGTCTCACGCTGTGCTGCTTGAGCGAGCGAGGCCTTACCGGCTGAACCGCCAAGCCAGGGCAGGGCTCGTTCGCCCTGTGCTGCGCTGGCGTGTGTCGTGCGACCAGTCTCTCTCTCTCTCTCTCTCTCTCTCTCTCTCTCTCTCTCTCTCTCTCTCTCTCTCTCTCTCTCTCTCTCTCTTCCTCTCTCTCTCTGTCGAGGCCACAGCTGCGCGAGTTCTGTCACATACGTTGCTACAGTGGCTGAGACCGCGATCGCCAAACGCCGGCTCTACGCTAGGCACACTCGTCTCGATCGATACGTACTTTCTAGAGGATGCGCTACTGCGCGGTTGGCCGCCGCCGCTGCTAGATGCGCATCCCCGGCGCACGGTGTGCGGCCGTCCGCGCTCTTCTCGTGGGTACGCCTGCGGAAGGGTACGAGGCGGCCCCTTAGCAGCGCTGCTCTGACAGCATCGGCGGTGCAGGCGCTGTCACGCCGGGACGTCGCAATGCACGTCAGCAGAAACCGTAGTGGACGCTCTTCGCGTTAAGAGCAGTCTACGAGCAAGCGGCGAGCCCAACCGTGGCTCCACGAGCTGCCGCGTCGCGTGCCGAACGAAAGCTCGTCTCGCGCGTGCGTGCGTACGGCCTCGCTGCAGCAGACGTGCGATTACTCGGATCGATGAAGCTCTCGCTGCGCCACGCCTCCTCTAATCACCTCTTCGGCGCTTTCGTCCTAGGAAGCGGGTACTCGAAGCTACGATTCGCACAAATGGCTCAAGAGGAAAGAGCGCTCCGGTAAGGAGTGGGCACAGGAGGAGGAGCAGCAGCAGCAGCAGCAGGAGCAGGAAGAGGAGGAGGAGGAGTTCACGCGCGGCCCGATTGGCTTGCCTCGCCTCGCTGCGGTGACGAGAGATAAGCTCAAGGAATCGATGCTCGAGTACACGCGCAAAATGGCGCAATTTAAAAACGCGCAGGGCCTGTACCTTCAAGGCAGCGGCGCAGTCGTCGGCCGGGCAGCTGCCGCTGATGCCGCCGCCGCCGCCCCCGTTGCCGCCTCGAGTGCGTCGCGACTTGCTCGCTATCGCCGTTCGGAGCCGGATGCAGGCGGCATGCAGGTCGACGAGAGACGGTCACTGCGGCACCCAGGTGCCGCCGTCGCTGCGGGCCACTCGGCGGCCGCAGAAGGGGCATCGAGCGTTTCGAACGCAGCCGACTCGTCGCCGCCGTCCGACGACGGCAGGACGCGGCGCAGCCTGGCGCACGCGCTGTCGCAGATGCTGACAACTTCGGCGACGGCAATCAAGGTCGACGGTAAAGGCTTGAACCGCCCCGCCGCCGCCGCCGCCGCGCGGCCGATCTCAGCGCGAGGCAGCACGCCGAACTCGAAGCGGACTCGGGCGGCCGATCGGCCGCCGGACCGCCCAGCCGGACCGCCAGCCTCGGAGCGCGCGGCGGCCGCAGCGAGCGGCGAGCCAGCGCGTGGTACGGCGCCCCAGGCCGCGAGCGCGTCCGAGCCGGGCGCGGCGATCCTTCGGTCGCTGCGCCCGGCTGGACGCGGCGCCGCGGCGGCCGAGGAGGAGGAGGAGGAGGCGGCGGCTTCCGGTGACGAGCGCGTCTTCGAGGTAGCGCCGGACGAGCGACACTCTCTCGGATACCTGCTGCTCGGCTTTCTGCCCGGCGGCCACGTCTCGGACGACGGCGGCCGCGGTGGCCGCGGCCGCCGCCGCGAGGCCCGAAACAGGCGCATGCGAGTGCCCGAGCCCTCGCTATGCGCCATCGCCGAGGACGAGGAGCCGGCCGCCGCCGCCGTCGGCCGGCCGCCGCCGCCAGCGGCGGCGCGCGCGCCCGCCTTGCCGCGCCTGCTCGGCGTCATTCCCGAGGCGACCGACGCGACCGTTGACGCCGAGCTGCAAGCGGCCTGGAGGCGGCAGAGGAGGCGCGGCGCGCTGCTGCGCCTCATCAATGCCGCGTCTGGCTCCTCCTCCTCCTCCTCCTCCTCGCAGTCGCACGAAGTGTCCAAGTACATGACGGCGTACGCTCGAAAGAAGCTGCAAAAGCTGCCCGCCATCAAAGCGGCGTCCGGCGGCGGCGGCGGCGGCGGCGACGACTTGACCGGCGGCGGTCGACTGGTGGCGAGATCGTAGCGCCGCCGCCGCCCCACGAGGCCGACGCCTCATAAGTGCGGGCGGCGTTGCGGCGCGGCTTTTTCTGCGGGCGGCAGCGCTATCAGGGTTGGGCGGCGCCAGCGACGCTTTCGCGACTTGACGCCTGCCGATTCCGAACGCCATATAGTGCGCGGCGCCGTGCGGCGACGGATCTAGAGATTCGGGCTATGTTCGCGTGCGCACCTGAATACATTGCGGCCCATGCATTGCCGACTCGAGCTTTCGCGGTGGTGCGTGAGCTTGTGTCGTACGGCTCGTGCGGCCGGAGTTCCACGACGCCAGGCATGGGGCGTCCGCGACAGCTTCTTTACCGAAGCACGGCGACGGCCAGCGACTGCGGGCAGGCGGGCAGGCGGGCCGCGCCCGCCTGCCGCGGATCGCCGCCGTACCAATCTGACTGCAGTATCAGAATGAAGTGCCTAGCGTCACCAAAAGCGCGACAGCGACGACTTTTAATTTAGCAAAAAATCCATCGGACAAAGAGGTCTGCTAGCCAAGACGCGGCCGTCGCCGTCGCGAGGAAGCGAGGGCGAAGCGCAATTAGCGCCAATTCGCATCAAAAGTGGCCGCGCGTGCGCGACAAAAAGAGAAGGAGCGCCGGAGCGCGAATCGCAGAAATAGACTTCGCGCGCGCCGCCTTAGCGATCGCGCGCTGCGCAGTCTCCCGAGTCTCGCGAGAGAGGAAAGTTGGTCGCACTTGAACGAAAATCGGGTCGCGAGGCGCGGCCTCGTTGTCGACTCAGCCGGCGTCTCGTTCTCCCGAAAAGCGAGCGCCTCGGGCTTCGCCGCGACTGGCTGACATTCGCCGCAGTCACGCCCTAGCGCTCGGCGTGTGGACGAGGCTGCGGCAACGTTGCGACCGCGCACCAGTCTAGGCAGCGTCGTCTAATTGCGCTAAATACAACGCACGGAAAGAATGTCCTGCCCCTTTTTGTGGCAAAATGGCCCATCTGCGCTGTAAATGGTTGACGCCGTCTGGCGGACATCTGGTCTTAGTGCAGCCGCGTCTGCTATTAAACTTAAAGTCCCTGTAGACAGTGCCATCAGTTTTTCCCCTGACAAAGCCTAGAGTTCACTGGCGATCGCTGTCAAGACGTTCTCTCACTTGATTGCGTTTACAGGAAGCTGATTATCCACTTATTTCTCACAGCATTACCTCCATGAAAATTGCCACCCTTTAGATGTTTATTTCTTGCTGATTTGGTGAATTACATCACAAATTAACTAACTAACTAACACGCTTCCTTTCCACTATTCAAAAACAGCCTAGCAACAGATTTAGTTCCGCTAGGAAGCCGTAAAAACATATTTTTATTATTGCTATCACGAGATGGGTATTCAGCAAGTGGTTAAGATGTGTATAGTATACAAGGTCCCGAAGGAGAGTGGTTAACGTTCGGGTCGTATTTTACTTTTCATGGTTTGGGATATCGTTATTTCATTAAGATGACTCAACCACTCGTTATGAAATCAAACCAGATTACTAAGCTTGGCCGTTTAAGGTTTGTACGACAGGCGCGGATTCAAAGTGGATGTGAAAATGTTGCACTTTTTCCCTTTCAGATACCACACTATAAATTTATAGCATAGTAAATCAGTTCTCAACCTAAAGATTTAAAAATTTAGGAAAGTGCAACAGAACTTTGAATGTATGAGCAAGAAATAGGGTTACTTTCAGGGAGCAGGATAAACAAATAATAGATTGCTTATGCATTTAAGTTTTTACTCGCGTTTAATGCATGCCATATTTGACCGGAATTTGTATTTATTACCTGCCCCCTCAACGAGAACCTCAAGGCTTGGCAATTGCCACCGAACGTTTTCTAGAGTATAAAATTTAAAGTTTTATTCCTGCCTAATGTATGTCGATCCGGTTAATAATATTGATAGTCGCAACTCAAGACAACACTTGGCATGCTACGTATATGGCATGTCCGGCTAATCAGGTGTTTCACAAGGCTTAGACAGGAGATACGCATCCCAGGTGGCAGTTTAGTCTGCCACCGCGTCTACTGAGGTATTGTATAGTGGTCGCAGTATGATAATCATAAGCCAAATTTTCACCAATTTTAGTTCACTGAAATGGCCGCCATTAGTTTTTTGGGTTTTCTTTTATGGCCGTGACCCCCAAAGTAATTGTGCTGACATAATAGACTTACTAGAACTTGAGCAACTACCACGCAGTCTCCCTTCTACCACTCCTATCAAAGACACCGGAACGGGTCATGGCGGACCTGCCGAACTCCTGTTGAAACTACAAACCTTGCTAGGAAGTTCCAGTCTGGCTTTGGGGCTAGTCACACCACAGAATCAGCATTGCATAGGGTGTACAACGACCTACTTAGGAATACAGACGTAGGTAGAGTGTCTCTGCTGATTTTGCTCAATCTTTCCGCAGCTTTTGATACTATCGAACATACAGTTCTTCTAGAGCGCTTCTCATCTCGCCTGGGCATCACTGGCACTTCTCTGCAATGGTTTAGGTTCTATCTCAATGGGAGACTCCAGAGTATTAACGTGAATGGACCAAGATCATCCGAGGTACCTCTGAAATATGAGATACCTCAGGGCTCCGAGCTAGCTCCGCTTCTTTTCCCTGTTTATACTCTCACTCTTGCTGATGTGATTGCCAAGCACAATCTAGGCTTTCACTTTTATGCAGATGACACTCAGTTGTACCATTGCTTTGATCCTTCTCAGCCTTCGAGCATCTCGAATTCTCTCAACTCAATTGCTGCATGTATTCATGACATCCGAACATGGATAGCAGCAAATTTTCTTGAACTAATCGATGACAAAAATAACTTATTAGTTATGGGCAAACCCAATGTGATTCAGAAATTGGAAAGGCTAACGCACAAAATTGGCTCTGCAAGCTAATCTCCTGTCGAGTCAGCTCGAAATCTAGGTGTCATGTTCCAAAGTGACCTCTCGTTTGACGACCACATCAGCTCCACACTAAAGTCTGCCTACTTTTAAATACATAACATTGCTAAAATTATGGCTTGTTTAGATAAGGATACTACGTCTTAGTTGGTCTATCCATTTGTGGCATCCCGTCTTGGCTTCTGTAACTCACTGCTTGCTGGCCTTCTGGCATTTGCAATCAGGCGATAACAGCTGGTGCAAAACTCCGTAGCTAGGCTTGTCTGTCGTGAGCGTTGCGGTTGCCACATCACACCACTTCCTGCAGACCTGTACTAGCTCCCAGTCAAGCAACGGATTGACTTCAAGGTTTTGTCGCTCACTTTTAGGTCACTTCATTATTTGGCTCCAGCCTATCTCTCAGATCTACTCCCCCACCAGGCCAAACATCGTACCACCCGCTTTTCGGAATCCAACAGTATACCAATACCTCGTACAAACCTGAAATCCTTCGGAGACCGTGCATTTAATTCGTATGCTCCCAAAGCCTGGAACTCACTCCCGACTTGCGTCAGAACATCCCCTGACTTGACCATAGTTAAAATGAACTTAAAACACACCTATTTAGGACAGCATTTAGTGGGTCCATGTTATTCGTTTTTTATGTGCTCATGCGTGCTGACGTTGTGCATGGTGCCACTCACTGCACTTGCATTCTGACTCTGTGCACGTTACCTCTAACCATGTTATTCATGTTGTTTATAAAATCCGATCACCGCAAAGAGCACTAGGTCAAGTGCCAGTCCGGGAGGGAGTAGCTAAGGAGATGGTTGATCGTTGATTTCGGCATTTTTGAATTGTGCATCTGTGATTAGACTATATTTATATAGGTGCTGCACTAGGCCTTAGCTAGGATGAATTGGTGTGATGTACATTAGTCTCTGCAATCCAGTTGATGGACTGTTATTCCTGATCTTTTGTACACTTTCTCGAGATTTTGTTTAGAATTCATCTTTTTGTATTATCTGCATTAAACAATAAGCGATCGCGATCTGGTCAATACCATACGAAGGAGTGCTTAGTTAGATGCACAATTGATTATAACTCCACCTCCTGTGATTGATCTCTGGATATGACGGAAGAAAAGCCTTTCAGAGTAGCATTAGTTATCTTTAGTTAATTGGTCGATTTCAGCCAGGTCTTAGTCAAAGGAAACAGATCAAGAGCGTCATCAATAATCACGTCCCATATCACTAGTGGGTATTGCACCTTGAACACACATGCCATACGCAGGCTTTAGGATTGGCAGCCATGTTTATTGTAGGTTCGATGACCACCCAGATAGTTTTGCAAAGCTGTACTTGAGCGTTCGAGAACTAGGCGGCTCGAGAGAAAATACTTGAAATACCGAACCTGCAAGCCTTACACTCTCTCTTGCTAGGAATGGGCTTGCTGCAAGCGATTTTCAATTCACAAATTCTAGGTGTAGCAGCAGAAATCAAGAATTCAATTGTACGACAATAGTGAAATTGTATTAGGCATGCTCGATCGATCGAGGCCAAACAGTAAGGTCGCCGAGAACCTGCCAAGCTGTAGTAGCAGCCAGCTTTGGTGGGTAAGCAAAGGCCTGCAGAGCATCGAGGGAACGCATGTGTGACTGTACAGCGGTCACAAGCAGCAAGTATTTTAGCGTCCACGGGTCATAATTTCTTGCCTGCTACGCTCCAAATCTAAACAGATACGATTTAAACTGGTCTTAGCTGCACCAGTTTCCGTATTTGACACTCTCAAGAATTTATAGGCGGCAACTTGCTTACCGTCAAGCCTAGCTACAATAGTCATAGAGCTGCCAAATTTTGTAAGGCAGTTGCTCACATCACTGAGTCGCCATCTTCAGCTGCTCTCTACTTACGCTCGCTGCCTTCGTTTTTAAGAGAGCTGTTCTGCTGCTAACCATCGAACATGGTTTGAAAGTCACTCGGACGCTTACTGCAACTCGAAAAACTCTTTAATGCTAAATGCGTCGAGACTGTATTGAGTCAGTGGGGATATAGGCACGCTATTTACAGGTAAGGTTGTATATTCTAGTGCATCTCACACATCTGTCCATATCCTTTACTAGTACATGTATGTACATGCAGGTTTCTAGGCCCATACATATATATGCTCTAGTGTATGTATTAACACAGATACATGTGGGCGTGACCACGCCCCCAATGCTGTCCTGCCACAGCCGGACTCACACCACTCCACCCGGACGACGGGCGTGTCGAGTACCGCCTCATTAGGTGTATCAGTTGGACAGTATCGGCTAACTTTATTGGATTTATTGGGAACGGGTCAGTTGTGGTCACGTGACCGGCTAGCAATGCAGCCGAGAACTTTCTGTTTGCCCACCGGCCTGTGTGGACGTTATCCCCCTCTCTATTTTTCTCTTCTCTCTGCGCGTTCCGGAGCTGCTTCTACGACGGCCACCGATTCATCCGTATGTACCCCAGCTCGCTTCGAGTTTGCCTGCGTACGATACAATACAGCCGTCGTCGTCAGCACCACAAATCGCTTGTGGGGGCGACGTTCATCTTCGTCGTCGAGCCGCCGCCATCTGCGTGCGAGCCCCGACATATGCACGTGCATGTAAGCACGTATTCACACTCATGCACCACCCGAACACACACACAAGCTCTTCAGCCTGTGCTTGAGATACATGTACTCTCACTAAAAGTGTTCTGGCTTGAACACACAAACTCTATGAGCATCGCACACGCAACCGAATGCATGCGCGAACGCACGAATGCAAACACACACGCACGCACAGACGCACGCACACACACACACACACAAGCACACTCGCACACAAAATAACGAACTGTGAATCTGTCAGAAATAGCGATCTCACATCGTGCAGCTAAGCTTGTCTGTCGTGAGCATCGCAGTCGCCATAGCACACGACTTCTTGCCGACCTACACTGGCTCCCAATTAAGCAGCATATCGATATCAAGGTTCTGTCACTTTTTTGTAGGTCCTTCATTCTCTGGCTTCAGCCTACCTTAGCGGAACTACTCCCTCAGCAGGCTAGCATCTTACCACATTCTCAAACTAATCGTTTAGCAACACATCGTCCAAGCCTTGCATCCTTTCGGAGACCTCGCCTTTAGTTCCTATGCTCCCAAAAACTGGAACTCACACTCGACGGACGTCACACATTCCCTGACGACAAAAGAAAAACACTAAAAAAAGCACTTATTTGTCACAGCCTTTGGCGTGTCCTTGTGATTCGTTCTTTTCGCTCATGCTTGCTGCCGCTGTGCATGCTGCCACTAACCATCTTTGCATGCTGACCTTGCACATGTCACCTTTAAACATGTTATCCGACACTATGTATGCTAATACATGATCGTGATTCATTTACAGCATATGTAAACTGCCTTGAAAGAGATTAGTGTTTCCGATGGCGCCTTACAAATGTATTATTACTATTAGGACTACCAGGTCCATAAATCATAAATAAGCTCTAGAACACTGAATGGGAGATCTGCAGAAGAAGTAGTAACGTGTAATAGACAAGAACAGCTGGCTTAGTATGCTTCACTCGGCTGAAATTTTTAAAAACCTCCCTAGTTCTCACGAGAAAATCGTCGCGTACATGCTTATGCGTATATCCCGTCTGTAATTCTATTAAGCCATGAAGGCTAGGTTGATATTACACTGGAGTGTTGCTTTAGCACAGTCAAAGCATAGGCAGCTTTTGGTGATGACACGTCGCCGAAAGCCACCATCTTACACAGTGAGAAGTGAGAAGCATAACTGAATCAGGTGGGTAGTAGAGGACGTTTGCAGTGTGGAAGTAGCGATGGCTGGAAAGCATGCCCAACAGGTGGCACCAGAGATTCCTTCGCCCAAGATTTGCTGCAGCAAGCTGCTCAGCCAAGGACACAGGGAGCGAAAGCTTCATCGCTTGCAGTCCTCTCATGAAAAACGTACATTTAATTTAGTGTTTTTACCGGACCTGCAGTACGAGGAATCGAAATCGGTGCAGTAGTTCATCTAGGTATGAAGGACACGTTCCAAAGTAAACCGTGTGGGCCCAAATATGAATTTTGCTCTCTATCCATTTACAAAACGGAACCCATCGCAGCTTCTTTTAATACAAGTTAAAGTGGCTGAATTTCTACTATCTTAATAACCAGCCCTGCAGCCAAATTAATCAAACACTTCAGAAGCTTGGCGGCATTTTTAGGTAGCCCTGTGCCCATAGTGGATGACAGCAGCACAGCCGGAGTACTGATCGAAACCCTGGAGCTCGGTCAGCAAGCAGAGCCATCCACAGCATCAGTGATGCAGTTGAACTAACCCAGCTCCCCAAGCTAAAAAAGGCCTACCTCAATTCAAAAATTACTAGCTAAAACCTGCTTACAGACACGAGTACCTAAGAAATAAAGCCGGGCCATAAGATCGGCAGGAGAGCTTTAGCCCAATAAACGTAGGAGCTGCACCAGTGGATAACCCTATACAAAAAGCATTTCGATCGACTTACCAGCATCCTGATTCGAACCAACCAGTTTCAGCACTGCACATCCAAAAAGTTGAGGCACCTTGCAGTCAAAAGCTTGAACCAGCGATTCACACACATCACTTGCAACATAACTACCACGATTGGGCTTCCAGGGTTAGCTAGTTAATATTTATTAGCTAGCTGCCTTTAGCTCAATGATGTGTGACTAATGGGAGCCCCATGATGACAAGCTCACAAAGACCACTCTCAAAGGCATGTCCATATATTGCCACGGCATTCCCGACGATGATTCGTTTCGGATGCTCAAATGCATTCTGACTTTAGCCTATCCGGTGGCCTCAACCTAGCGGCAGGCAGTTACTACTCGTCTTTGCAAAGATAAAGGCATCAGCAGCAGCTGATACGAAGTGGACAAACAGCTATTATTGCCGAAGAGATGTTGTAGTCGCACCTTACGCCACCCAAGTAGACCCAAGCTGCTGCAAGCGAACACTGAAATGAATCACGAGCAAAGGCATTCGGCAAGCGCAGTACTACAGTTAATAATGAGCCAAGGCATCCAGAGCTAGCGTACGATACATCTTTCCCGAGTTCCCATAGCAGCCATCACGCGATCGACGAACAAAGCGAGCAGCACGGCGAGATCGACGGCAACAGCACAGGCACGCAGCCCAGACGGTTCTTATTCAGTCCGCCACACGAAGAGCATTGGCAACTTGGAGCAACAGCAAGACGGCCAGCCGTATAGCAAGCATAAATGGCATTCAAAGGGATGGCCACAATATCAGCCACGACGTGCTGCGCCGTGTTTCAACTTGATAGCTCTGGAGCTCCAATACTCCGACGAAGCATTGCAGAATGACTCCACCATTGCCGAAAATGCATGGCTGCCATATAAAAATACTCAACATTCGTACAGCAGGCTACCGTGCGAAACGCAGGTTACTTCAAGTGTTCTTCCAAAACTTTCAAAAAAGATCGATCGGCAGCAGGAAGTCTTACAACCGTGGGCGTCTGCGTTTTTCCCAAATACTACTGCTCTGGCGAGAATGGGGTCGGTATGAGAATTCGCGTCTGGAGTTCACGGATGAGTGGCACTGTATAAATAGATAACAGAGGCATGTGAGCAGAGCAGCAAAGAGAATAAGAGGCAGCTACACTTCGCACGCGGACGTGTGAGCACACACGCACACACGAGTGCATGCAGCCACAAACAATTGCACTCACCAACCCGCCCACGCACCATACGCACATACGGACCACATGCACATTCATATGTACTCAAAGTCACGCGAGCAATTCGCCATGTACACAGCACGTGGTCCCACAGTCCTGCTTGCTGTTCCCTGATTGAACTGCAACTTGTTCTGTGGTTCAAAGAATTGGATTTAATTCCAGAAGTGTGAAGAGTACAGAACAAACTTACACCCGACAGCTGCTACAGTCCCACCCACTACGCTGCTTGTGCGCAGACAACATGCAGTGAATATCAAACATAAAAATGGTCAGAGCACTTATGCATTTGCATGTCTGTATGGGCTTGCTCACAGGTACCCACATACCCGCATGCACACCAGACAAACATGCACAGACACGCTTTCCCATACATGCACGGTCTCCATGTCCCTAGCATTTGCATGCAAGAACGACGAGCAGTTAAGATAGCAGGCACGCGTCATTCCGAGGCACATGGCTTCATTTGCTCCCACATTCGAACCGTAGCAACAGTGATTCGTTCGGTAGCACCTGTCACATGACACAGCTGATTGGGAGAAGAATGCCACTAGATGACATCGTAGCTCAATGCTGAGAGCAACGTGATGCAGTCGATGCCTGCGAGTAGCAGACGACGGCGCGTTGCAGCACGCGGCACTTGGCGCACGTACCGGTGTAGCGGACTGTGTCGTCCCAGCCGGGCTTGCTCCAGGCTGCCTCCCTTGTCTCCTTCCTAGCCTGCAAGTCCTTGTATGCTGAAACAGATTTAAAACCACCGACTCGTCAAGGCGTACCATAGTACTACTCAAACTAACAACAATTGACCGAAAATCGGTGGCGTGAAGCTAGAATTTTGAATGAATATTTAGTACACAACAGTTTTAAGCATGGGCTCATCCCCATGCAAATGAGCTGCAAAGATAATGGCCACTACCATAATCCACTGAAATAAACTGCAAATCCACCAGAAAATGCACAAATGAACCCTCAACTTGAATTGCATCATATGCTAAGCTATCGTTTAAGCATACCCACACAATTTCGAGCCATTTAACATTACTGCAATGGATTGCACGAAAAGGCATGAGCAAGTTTAGAAAATCCGCAGCCTATTGGCTGAGCAAGGCTTGCTAACCCCTGAACGGTTAGCAATCAAATTCGTGAACAGTATAGTGTAGCAACAAGTGAGGGACACTCCATCTGCTGGCCTGCACCTCTGCGACATCTGCATTTCTGCCCGTCCAGCACATCTGCCTCGTCCTGCACCTCTACTTCGTCCTGCATCTCTACTCCAACCTTCACCTCTGCCTCGTCCTTCACCTCTGCCTCGTCCTTCACCTCTGCCTCGTCCTTCACCTCTGCCTCGTCCTTCACCTCTGCCTCGTCCTTCACCTCTGCCTCGTCCTTCACCTCTGCTTCGTCCTGCACCTCTGCCTCGTCATGCACGTCTGTCACGTCCTGCACCTCTGCCTCGCCCTGCTGCAACAGCCAGGCCTCCTTCAGCAATGCATCAACATCTCCCACCTAGGAAACTGTTACGACGATAACAGTAGGCTGCATCAATTTACAGAATCATGCCCTATAGAGATGATCCTATCAAGAAGTCATACCTCGTTTTCAACTCTCCATCCTCTCCCTAAGAGATGCATGCATGAACACGCAGCAATATATCCACATGATCCCCCTAGTTGTCCATTCTCCACGTTCACATTAATTTTTTCTCTATCTGCGTTCTCCACATGATTTTACTCTTTCTTTCTAGCCGTGCCTTTTCTCTCTGATCGATTCTCATTCTGCATCATCCTCTCACTTTGATTGTCAGTCGCTCATTCTCAACAAGACTCACCTCTGTTGCTGCCTGCTACTTTCTCACACTCTCATTCACTATCAATCTCTAAAGCTTGATACATTTTTCTTTCTTCCCTCAAGCGAGCTTCGTCATCACTTACATTTCAAAGTACGATTGCCCCAGCTCTTCAAAGGATACATATCCTCCTGATGGCATGCTAAAAACGAACCTGTCATTGCCACCTGATTGCATTCACCCACTAACGTCTGCTTAATTCGAAAAGATCAAAAAATGATGTCAATATTAAAAATAGAACATTTGTATAGCAACCAAAAGGAGCCTAATGCCTTTATAGGCACTCGATGTATGCGGGCAACAAAGCATGCCACTTGCTAAGCGATGAAATCCAAGATTTCAGCACTCGCAAGGACAGAGATAAATCCAGCAAGAAGGAGCACATGCTGAGAGAAGCATAAGGACTCTTAGCTTCTCAAATTAAGTAGGTCACGGATTGTTGCAAAATCAGCCGGTAGCGACCTGCATGCTTTGGGAGCATACAAGCTGGATGGCCTGGGGATTCCAAGGATGTGAGGCTGGTTAGAAGCACAGCTTGACGATTCGAGTCTGAAAAGCAGGCTGTACGAGAAGCAAAGCCCGACTAAAAAGTATAACAGAAGAAGCAAAGTTCTGCTCACAGGACCCCAGTCTGTATGGCTCGCATGCCAATCAGGCTCAAATGTTTCAAGCGCATCAGCAAGCAAACAATATCTCGACTTCACAGGTAAATTAGGCAAGCCTTCGTTAGGCTATGCACCGCTCGATTATCACGAGTGGCGGGGCGCAGCAGTAGAGACAGCTACCGGCTGACACCATTATGAGGCCAGGCATATTTTGGCACCCCCAGCTTGAGATGAGCAGCTGCCAGACTGCAAGCAGACGAAAAGAATGCTGTCCAGTCGACTTCACCACTCAGGGCACAGCTTTCGAAGACTCGCTTATTCGGCTGGACAGGGAATCCTGCAAGGTGGGCACTGGCCACTTAGGTGGCCCAACTTGAGAGCTGCTGCACGGATCCGGCTGGATTTTTAAATTTCATTTTGAATTTTTTCGGTAAAAGAGACCTGCGGCGCCAATAGATCTGCATGCCAAGCAGGCTACAGAAATTGAATCGCTGCATGTATTGATGACATGTGCACGTGGATGGCAGCAAACTGTCGTACATTGAATGATGACAAAACCAACTTACTAGTTATTGGCCAACATAATGTGATTCAGAAATTGGAAATGCTAACACTCCAAATCGGCTCTGCCAGCAGATCTCATGTTGAATCTGAACGAAATCTAGGTGTCATGTTCTAAAGTGACCTCTCATTAGACTACCACATCAACTTCACAGTCAAGTCTGCCTACTTTTAGCTACGTAACATTGCTAGTATTCGGGGTTGTTTAGACAGGGATACCACATCCAAATTGATCCATGCACTTGTGACATCCCGTCTTGACTTCTGCTATCACTGCTTGCTGGTCTACCGGCCTGTGCAATCAGGTGCCTACAGCCGGTGCAGAACTCTGCAGCTAGGCTTGTCTGTCGCGAGCATCGCAGTTGCTGTGTCGCACCAATTCTTGCAGACCTGCACTGGTTCCCAGTCAAGCAACACATCGACTTCAAGGTTCTGTCACCCACTTTTAGGTCACTTCATACTTTGGTTCCAGCCTACCAATCAGATCTACTCCCTACCAGGCTAAGTTTACCAACTTTCCGGAATCTAATCGTTTACCTATACGGCGTACGAACCTCAAATCTTTTGAAGACCCTGCCTTTAGTTCGTATGCTCCCAAAGCCTGGAACTCACTCCCGACCTGCGTCCTAACTTGTCCACATTTAAAAAGAAACTAAAACACATATTTATCACAGCATTTAGTGGATCCCCGTGATTCGTCCTTTATGTGCTTATTTGTGCTGACACTGTGCATGCTGCCACTAGCCAATAAAATTATACAAGCTGATTTAGCAGCCTCTTTTTGTATAGCAACAGAAGAGCCTTGACGGCTATCACCACCGCTTGCAGCGGCGATAAAGGATCGCCCACCACAGGATTCGAACCCACGACCTCGAGGCCGAGGTCGTGTAAAGCAACCGCCTTACCTTGCGAGCCATTACGGCACACCAAACTTGCATGCCGACCCTATGCATGTCATCCCTAACCAACTTATTCTTGTTGTTTATCGAGAATGTCACCACTAACCATTTGATCCTGCTTCCTTTGCAGCAAATGTAAAGTGCCTAGAAAGAGATTGAGCTCTCTGAGGGCGCTATATCAAATGCATTATTATTATTAATGGATCGAACTCGAATACACCGACTGAAGCCTATAGCTCACAAGCTCTCAAAGGCTAACGCCATAGCATACCATGACTGGATGACATTGAAAATAAGCTAAAATCATACACACTACTCCTCGCAGCTGATGCTCAGTCACTGAGAATTGTTCTTTGCGTGCCTATGCATACTAAAATATGCATGCTACCCCTATGCATTTGACATGCTTCCTTTCCAGCATATACCATGTGCCTAGGGAGAGGTAGTTCTAGTAGAGCAATATCAACTGTGTACAAGTTTAATTTAGATTTTCATCAAAGCATAATGGCACCAGAGAAGCCCGAGCAGAACTGCTGCTTACTGCAGTCCCAACCTGTCCGAGGGCTCATGCTGCTACGGCCAGTCTACGGTTTCTGGCGAAGTTCCGGTGACATTGGACACTGGACAAACACACCGGCTCTCGGTTGCGTACTACATTTTCAAACAGCTGACTTCCGCATTCAATTATTTAATGCAAGCAGCACCACTGATGCATATTAACGGCGCGCGTGGGCTGCCTGAATAGGACAGTGGCTAATAACGACCAGCTGCATGCTTACTCTGTCAGTCGGCAGACACGTGCTAGGGCAGTGCTGACGACGGCTGTGCCACGGTCATTCAACGGGACTGTGGCCGCCTATTCGGCGGTCCAATCCGGCAATGCACCAGCGACCGCTGGGGAAGTGAGACGTCATAACTTCGCCGGGGCTGAGCCACAGCTAATGGCTACTAGTTGAGCTCAGTCGAGCGCATGCAAACTAGCGTTGGCAAACAATCGCTGCAGCAACGCTTCAAACCAGCACAAACACGGTCGGGCACATACAAGTGAGTCAGGCGGGTCGGCACACTTGTCAAAGGAGCAAGAGAAGGTGAGTGAGAGTCAACAGGGGGGGGGAGGAGCAAATGCCAAAGCCGGCGGCGGGAGCAGCAGCAGGATGCAGCCATTGGCGGCCGACTAATGCATTCTGAGCATCGCTTTACCCCAGAGGTGATGAGCCTGATAAAGTTGGCCGACGTGAGAGAAAAAGCCACACACGGCCTCGTTGTTATCTCTCCTGAACTTCAGGCCTCGTGCCCAGTTGTTGCCCCACTCGATATTGGTGCCGGGCTACAAAGCATACGTAGTCACGTGCACGCGAGCAGACCAGACCGCTCACGGCACCAGGCCGTGTTGGTACTGTCAGACTGTAGCTGACACCAACCAGGTCTGCACTCTAGGATGGCAGCAGACGGCACAACAACCGATGGCAGCAAGCACGAGCAGCAGATACGCACTGGCACGCAGAGATTATGCTAGCAGCAAAGGATACAAACAGTACTAAGCAGACACTGCTACTAGGGGGTTAAATCAAGACCAGACAAATTTAAATGCATAAACTATAAAGATTAACCAATTCAACAGCATTATCTAATGCAGCAGCAGAGGGGTGCAGCAGCTATTAAGTCTGCTGCAGCAGGCAATGAAGCATTGCCTGCTGCAGTAGGCTTAATAAATTAAACCCACGACTCCGGGTCGAAAAGAGAATGCACCTATAAAGGTGAAGGCACGAGAGAGACACACGACCCTCACCTCATCGATGCTCTGAAATAGTCAGGGCATGCAGCATGACACGCGAGCTAGACGTTTCAGCAAAAGTCTTGAGGGAAAGTGGCATTATGTGAAAGTGGCACACCGGTTATGTGAAAAGAACAGCAGAAAGCACCGTCCAGCAATGGCAGCCAGCACATCACAAAATAGGCATCTCATTACTGCAACCCTTAGAAAATTATAATACAATTATACAGTTGCCACAGCAATTAACATAGGGAGAGGGCATCGCTCTTAACATAACATGCCGGGTATATTACCCTTCTCCATCGAAGTGAAAAAGTCAATGTAACGGCCGGTTGACTAATGATAAGATCTGCTATTTCCAAGTGAAAAAGTAAATCCACTTCCTGATAAGACCACGGCTGTGAGCAGGGGTGAATGGTAGGTGGGGGCGGAGCCCCCTTCACACGGGTTATAGCCCTCGATAGGTGGCATGCTTCACATAAAAGAGACACGCACTGCAGCAAATACAAACCTTCAAAGTGTAGCTACGCAACTCGTACAAGTTTCCACGAGCTCTGCCGCCGACAAAATCCCAAAAACTAAACTTCAGCAGCAGCTGATTGTAGCGTGACCGCAGCATCTGGTTTCTGGCCAGACGGAACTTCAAGATATCCTAAAATCAGAACACGATACACCAGGTAGGTCGTACCAGCTACGCACATCGTACCATAGGTTAGATGATGCCACAGTGGTTTGCGTTGCAACCAGACAACCTGATGACTTCAAGATGACAAATGCTGACTGCGAAAGAAAGCTTAATCAATACGACATGCTTTTAGTAAGCTGCATATAGACAATGGGGTTATGATTTATGACTACGGTAAAAGCAAAGTAAAGGTTAGCTGAATCAGCCACCTCATTTACACAGCAGCACATGAGCCATAGCAGCTAACACCCCCCCCTTGGAGTAACCGATGAAGAATTGCCTGCTGCAGGACTTGAATCCACAAATGGGCATCTCAATAATAATAAGAATAATGAATTTGATATAGTGCCCTCAGAGAACCCAATCTCTTTCTAGGGACTTTACATTTGCTGCAAAGAAAGCACGATCGAATGGTTAGTGATATCGTGCTTGATAAACTACAGGATTAACAATGGTTATAAACATTAATATAATTAGGGGTGACATGCACAGGGTCGGCTGGCAACTTTGGTTAGTGGCAGCATGCAGTGTCAGCACGCATTAGCACATGAACGACGAATCACGGGGACCAACTAAATGCTGCCCTAAATAGTTGTGTTTTTAAGTTCTTTTTAAATGTGGTCAGGTCAGGGAATGTTCTGATGCAAGTCGGGAGGGAGTTCCAGGCTTTGGGAGCATACGAACTAAATGTACGGTCTCCGAAGGATTTGAGGTTAGTACGAGGTATTGGTAAACTGTTGGATTCCGAAAAGCAGGTGGTACGATGTCGGTTCTTTTCACGGTTTATACTCTCCCTCTGGCTGATGTGATTGTCAAGCACAACCTAGGCTATCACTTCTATGCGCACGATACTCAGTTAATAATAATAATAATAATAATATTACTAATGCACTTGATAAAGCGCCCTCAGAGAACTCAATCTCTCTCTCTCTAGGCGCTTCACATTTGCTGCAAAGGGAAATGCAATTGAATGGTGAGTAATATCATGCTTAATAAACAAACAACATGAATAACATGGTTAGAGGTGACATGCACAGGGTCAGCATGCAAATGTGGTCAGTGGCAGCATGCACGGTGTCAGCAAGCATAAGCACACACATCAAGAAGAACAAACCACAGGGACCCGCTAAACGCTGTCCTAAATAGGTGTGTTTTAAAGTTCTTTTTAAATGTGGTCAAGTCAGGGGATGTTCTGATGCAAGTCAGGAGGGAGTTCCAGGCTTTAGGAGCATACGAACTAAATGCACGGTCTCGTAAGGATTTGAGGTTTGTACGAGGTAATTGTAGACTGTTGGGATTTCGAAAAGTGGGTGGTACGATGCTTGGCCTGATGGGGGAGTATATCCGATAGAGAGGCTGGAGCCAAAGAATGAAGGGACCTAAAAGTGAGCGACAAAATCTCGAAGTCGATCGTTGCTTGACTGGTAGCCAGTGCAGGTCGAGAAGTGGTGCGATGAGTCAACTGCGCCGTTCACGACAGACAAGCCTAGCTGCGGAGCTTTGCACCAGCTGCAAACGCCTGATTGCACATGCTGGTAGGCCAGCTAGCAGTGAGTTACAGAAGTCAAGACAATAAACCAAGACCAAACGCCTGCAGGATGATTTGAAAAGGTTTAATTTTTTTCGATAGCAGATCGAACGGCTTCAGCTTACTCTCCCCACTCCCTTCTTACTGTGACTCAATATCGTACCTTGTCGGTCCGATAGATGTGCAGAGCTTTGTTGAACGTGGGGTAGCCACCTTTATATTTCCACAGGTGTACTACAAGTAAAACATTCGAATAACTGTCCAGGCTTAATCAACAATATACGAAAAACAAAACGGTATGCGATAAGAACACATACAATTAATTCGAGTGCAGTGTGCCCTGCACTATCAAGATAGATATCGCAAAATATATACTCTCGCATCTCGCCTAGGCATCACTGGCACTGCACTACAATGGTCCATGTCCAATCTCAGTGGGAGACTCCAGAGTATTGATGTGAACAGACAAAGATTGCCCAAGGAACAACTTAGGTACGATGTACCTCAGGGGTCTGCGGTCGGTCTGCTTCTTTTTATAGTGTATACTCTCCATCATGCCGATGCGATTGCCAAGCACTATCTAGGCTTTCACTTCTATGCAGATGACCTCAGTTGTACCTTTGGATTGATCCCTCCCAGCCCTCGACTACGTCGAACTCTCTATACACCCTTGCTGCATGCATTGATGAAATCTGCTCATGGATGGCAGTAAACCTTCTTCAATTGAATGTCGATAAAACCAACTTATAAGTTAACGTGGCTTTCGTGTCTCGGAATACCCTCATGCACACGTGGCAACAGGTGCATGAGCCTATACCAAGACATCATCAAAGATGCGACAGCAGTGAACTACAGGACTGCGCCGACGCCCGGAGCTACTCTGACTGTGACGACACTACTTGCGCACCAGACGCCGTGTCAAGGGGGAGATCGCCTCTCAATAAGAACAGCTCACACTACAAGCACAGTGTTCGGCATCGACCATGCGGTATCGATGCCGGTTGATCAACGAATACAGATCGAAGTTCTTTCACTGACCCACAAGGCCTACCACGGCTTGGCTTCTCCATACCTAGCCAAACTGCTGCACCAGTTTCACCATCCTTGTGCTTCCAGGTCTGTATGGACAATAAATTAGCCGTCCCATTCCTTTGCTTAAAGACCGTTGGCGCCAGAAGTTTAGCTCTGCAAGTCCTAGACTATGGAACTCGCTTCCACGATTCTTACGCACAACTGCTCATCAGCTGCCGACTATGGCACACCCTTTCCAGCGGTCCTGAGCTGCTACTTCCATGCTGCTCACTACCTCAACTGCCTAATTCTGCTATGCTTCTCACTTTTTCTTTGCTGCGTGAGATACATTTCGTCTACTGAATGTGTACCAAAAGTCACTCAGGCTGTGAGTGAGCTATACAAAACTCCCGGATGACACCCACATAGTGGCTTTGTGGAGTTACCGACAAAGATACATTACATCGATGCAACTGCCGGAGGGAGGCATCAGCTCTTTACTCGGGACTCTAGCTGTCTCAACCTCAGCATCTAGGCGCTCCCAGCGAATGGCACAGTAATAGCGAGAGAGGAGTCGCATGCTTAGGCGAACGTCGTGGCCCGGGATACGACGACAAAAAAGAGGGCGTTTCAGCAGCCCATGGCTGCCGAGCACGACATCGAAGCTGCCCGGAGCATCGGCTACTTACTCGCCTCATCTTGGTCGCCGACTAGAACGGTCCAGCTTCCTTTCAGCTTGGCACCAGTGTCCTTTTGCTTCATCAGGTCGACAAATTTCTCGCTACAGAAGCCACAGCGGCACTGCAATCGCGACAGGCAGCCGGGCGGCATCGCAAAGCGAGGTACGAAAGCTTCGACGATCGAACCATCGGGCTTTTAATCTTTGCCGACAAGACACAATCAACTTGCTGCGACGCAAAGTGGCTAAGAGCAGCAGAATCAAAAGCTCATGGGGGGCAATAACTTGAACATATAAAATGCACCTTACTAATGTCAATGCTAACAGCCAAGTCTGATTCCGAGCAGAGCCAGCAGTGCCACGAATATTACTCACAACTCTTGTATGTAGTTCAGCATGCACTCAGGCTTGACCTTGTGGACTGAAGAGACAGAACATATTTTATAATCATCTCGACAACACTGGAAAATGTCATTTCCCCGGGTGTTTGACAGTGCCCCGACCAATAGCAACTCAGAAAAAGTGGAGCACCACCACGAATGCAGATGCAGTGTGATCACGCATGGGCATGAACAAATATACATGCACCGGCATGAACGTACAAGCACACTAACAAACATGCATGCAGATTGGTGTACGGCATCTACATCGCAAGGCCGACTGCAAAGAACTGACCCTGCAGCTCATAAACCGACTCCAGGTCTGAGAGCACGGCTGACTGGGACTTGCTCGGTGTCTCGATCTTTTTCTGGTGAAGCAGTCGTCTGAGCCAGCCTTCATCCTCGTGCAAGTTAATAGTCTTGGAGGACTCAGCTGGAGGCTGGTCCTTCTGGACTAATCCACTTGTATGAAAATTCAGGGAGCTGCATAAAAAAATCCACATGCCAAACAAATAATTACTTGCTGCTACTAATGCTAGCACGAAACCATAGCCAGGGAGTAAAGCAGCTTATAATGACAAGCACATGATTCATCAACACACTAACAACATGGCAAAAACAGATGTCGCATCTCTAAAAATTCTCGAAATCGTGTGCTCTCTCAGGCGATAAATCAGCAGACCCTCTCTTTAATTCAGAAAACTGCAAGGATAAAGTGCTCACTAAGCAAGTCCGAATTTGGGCTTGCTCCCACATTTTCTCTCATAGCCACGCTTACATAGCTTCAGCTGTCGACCTAGACACTTTTTTAAAACCAGCTATTCATTACAACCCACATAGGTATTCTCCTGTAAGAGCAAGGCACACAGCATTTGCAATGCAGCTAGGGCAGCCGGTCTGCAATCTATAGCGGGCCGGGCTTCTGGGACTAAGAGGACTGTGACAATTACATACCAAGGTCACGTCGGCAAGCTAATGCTATACAAACCGTCTATGGGCTCAGATAATAATAACAATAATAGCAATGACATTAGCATAATATCAATATGAGGTGTATATGGCATCCTAAAAGAATAAATCTGTTTCTCGGCACTCACGATATGCCAAAAAGGTCGTAAGGTACAGACAACAAGCGAACATTCTACAGTACCAAACTTGGTGCATCCATCTGCCTAGCAGCACTACCAGGCCTGCAATAATCCCAATGAGAAATCATAAAGTCACGAATGTAGAACGTGTGAGCTACAGTGCGCATCTCATCCACGAGAGGCTTTTGGCCTGCCCACTGAGGCCTCCCCACAAAGGTCTGCATAGGGTGCTCAACGTGTCATGCAGGTCACTAACGAGGTGGCCGAGTTCTGCAAGAGGCAGAGACATCTATGATGGATGCCTGTGCTAACTTGCTTGCACTTCACCGGCCAGGTCATGAGGTTCAAACCAGCTTCGAGCAGTTTCCGATCGCCAAGCATGGATGAGAACCGCTGGCACTGCTCTGCTGCGGCTTTTACGTGCAAGAGCCCACCACTTACAAGTTTCAGCGTGACTAAAATAATTCTAAGCTAATCCTCAATCTGGCTACCATACAAAGTCTAGGCAGTTTCGACATCCACGACACCCAAGCCTAGCTGCACAGTCTTTCACCAACTGTGAACAGTAAAAGTGCACAAGGCCTGCAAGTCCTGAGTTACAGAAGTCTAGAAAGTGTGTAAAAAGGCATCCACCAATTTTTCTGTGGTATCCTTGTCTAGCAAGCCTGCATTTTAGCAATGGCATGCTGCTGAAAGTAGGATTTGACTGTGGAGCTGATGTGGCTGCAAAAGGTGATTTAGGAAAAAGACACTCAGATTTCGTGCTGAAGCTGTAGAAGAAATCATGGTCCAGCCAATTTTTTGGGTTAGGGCGTTCAATTTCTGAACAATACTAGGCTTGCACATAACTAGTAAGATCGTTATATTATCAGTCAACGAGAAAGTTTGCAGCAATTCAACTGTAAAAGTTAGCCATAAATACTGCCAGGGAGTCAAGGGAGTTCGATGCATTGGAAGTTAAGAAAAAATTAACGTATGTGTAGAGCTGTGAGTCATGTGCATAACAATAAAACCTCAGGATTAATCCCCCTTTTAGAGGCTTACAGGATGACTGAAGCCCTTTGGCATCAAGCTTAGAAGTCTGTCACGAGATAGGACCTAAACTGGTGCAGTGCACTGCCAGGGATTCACCCCCTTCGAAATAGCACCAAGATATAGGCCAAGGTGCACACAATTGCTACCACAGAACTTGGTAAACAGACGAGAGAAAGTCAGTAGCAGTCACACAGCTCAATGGCTGGTACAGATCGAGTACTACTGACTTATCAACTGCTATTGTTACATCATCCTCTTGAGTTAGTGGGTCCATATGCTTCGTCCTTCACATGCTCATGCATGCAAACACTGAGCATCCTGCCACTAACCATTTTTGCATGCTGACCCTGTGCATATCACCCCAAGCCATACTTTGCTTGTTGTTATTGAGCATGCTGCTGCTAACCATTCAATGGTGCTTCCTTTGCAGCAAACGTAAAGTGCCTGAAAGAGATTGAGTTCTCTGAGGGTGCTATACCAAATGCATTATTATTATTTTTACTATTATTATATTCAACATCCATGCTCGAGCCGAATATCATAGTACAGTCTGAATGCATAAGAATGTTTTCAATTGCAATAGGGTGCTGAACCACACCCACAACTCAGGGGCAGTCGGCTTCCAGAGTCGATATCATCGGCTGGACTTTATGCTGGTTCAACCGTGATGGAACACTAGGTAAGGCTAGGCGGTTTCTTTTCACGACCTCGGTCCCGAGGTCATGGGTTCGAATCCTGCGTTTAGTGATCCTTTACAGCAGCAGCAAGCAGTGGTGATAGCCGTAATGGCTCTTTCTCTTCTGTCGCTATTCAAAAGACGCTGTTAAAAATCAGCTAGTTTTTTTTAACTAGGCGGGGATAACTTACATATGAGAAGTGGCTGCAGTAGTGCAGGACCCTCAAAATGCCTGAATGCATATGCTAGCTTTGGAAGGAGTTGCAAGAAAAGCAGCAATTTACAAATATAGAGCGACCAATGAAAGACTGCCAGGTGCGGAACTGAGCATAGAAAAAGTTTTCGTCTGGAGGGAGACCATTCCTACAATCTCTGGTATTCAAGGCCAGTGCTATACCGATTGACCAATGTGACCATGGTCCTACTGTACTCAATACAAGGCTGCAAGCACTGGCTTTAAATTGCCCCTCGTGTGGTCGAGCCATGCAATGCTGCAGGCAACTGTGGTGTGGTATTTGTTCCTACCTGCCTGATACTATGTAAGTCCAGCAGAGTTTACTGGTTGCAGACCATCGAAGATGTAGCTACAGTAGTGCCCAAACATTAGATTTACAAAACACCCATGCACACTCAGAGAGTAAACTGATGTAGTTCTAGCCCACAGCCCAGAATATTTTCTCCGGACTTCAAAGCTTGAATAATTGGGTGAATGGCGGTGCATCTCACCGAGATTGTGCCGACACTATGCCAATTTTCACCCCTGCACAGTTTAATCGGTTGGGAGAGCTGAGTGATTCCTTCAAATGCACCCACTTATCTCAAAGTATCTTGAATGGCTGTGTGCCAGAGACAGCTTACAGATTCAGCTTCCTTGCTTGCGCTATCCTTCGGATAAGGAGATCCTCGTCATTACGGACTGCCAGGCGGTCAGACTTTTCTCACTGGAAAAGACCTGCAGTGAATACCAGTCAAGCAATGGATCGACTCCAAGGTTTTATCGCTCACTTTTAGGCCCCTTCAGTCTTTGGCTCCAGCATATCTATAAGATCTACTCCCCCACCAGGCTAAGCATCGTACCACCTGCTTTTTGGAATCCAACAGTTTACCAATACCTCGTACAAACCTCAAATCCTTTGGAGACCACATATTTAGTTCGTATGCTCCCAAAGCCTGGAACTCACTCCCGACTTGCGTCGCAACATCCCCTGACTTGACCACATTTGAAAAGAACTTAAAAAGCACCTATTTATGACAGAACTTAGTGGGCCTCTGGGACTCGTCCTTTATGTGCTCATGGGTGCTGACTGGGCATGCTGCCTGCCACTAACCACAGTTGCATGCTGACCCTGTGCATGTCACCCCTAACCATATTATTCATGTTGTTTACCAAGCATGATACCACTTATCATTCGATCGTGTCTCTTTTGCAGCAAATGTAAAGTGCCTAGAAAGAGATTGAGTTCTCTGAGGGCACTTTATCAAGTGTATTATTATTATTATTATTATTGACGAACTCTAACGGTCGTCAGCGGGAAGTCGTTTCGTGAGCACTTAATGATGTGCACTCACAGCTTACTGCTGAAGAGAAATTGCACAGTGCCAGAGCATAATGAACAGCAGAACTTCAATGGTCATTCTGCTAGCATCCACAGGTATGACGATAACAATTTGGAACAGCCGAAGAACAAGAAAGATGCCGTTCCAATTCACCATCGCTCTGCTCCGACGAGCCAAAGGTTGTTCTCGGAGCTAAGACACGTACACACCGAAACCACAGCCATGGTGGGCTCCTGATTGTGAGCACCTCAGGCCTTCTCTAGTGCAATATCAATGAGCTAACGAAACGCAATGCGTCTTACAATTTTTAATGCCTATTAGTAAGTCAATGAATAATACGTGCGTACCTTCGAACGACTTATACACACATGTAAGACCATTCAAGGATCGCAAAATGGTGAACAGATCAGCCGGTTAGGTAGCTTGGTGCCAGGTTACGATAGCTTCTAGCAAGAATGCCAGGACCTAAAAGAGGGTGACACACGCGCACACACTCACGCGCGCACGCATTCACGCACACACACACACACGCACACACAGTGGCTCCCAGACTCGGTGGCTCCCAGGGTTCTCCCGGAAGTTGGGGTTTACTGATACCGATACACGTGTTCATGATAGATGCTGGAACGCTCAAATCCGGCGAGACCTTGTTCAATTACATCCCATTCACGAACTCGCCTCTTACGAAAAATCGGCTAGATTTCCGAAACGGATTGGGTCCGGTGCGCGATTAAAGTGCGACGCGAGTAGACGCAGCGCTACTGCCTAGTGATTTCGAGCGTCGCCACCATGCATGCGGTCAGCGCCAGCTCGTCGCTCAGGACCAGTTGGTGGCATATTTTTTCTAGCTAAATTCTCGCTACAAAAGTTGTGACGTTTTGAAATTTTTTCAGAATATCCTTTATAAAGTGGCAAGTCGTATTCTAACGCCGTTGCCTAATCTCAGACGCAATAGGTAATGTTTACACAGAGTCACCTGGCACCTTGCTCCAACCTTAAGGGGAAAGAGATCCAAGATACAAGGACAGTGCATTGAATATGCTTCAGTACCGAGAATGGCTTCGTGAAATAATACGCTGCTGAATGCTTGGGCGAATGCGAGACAGGCGCTCAAGGCGCCGACCGCGAGACTAAATCCGCGGCGCAACGTCGTCCTTACCAGGCAATCTGCGCAGGTCGATCTGCACTACTTAATATCTTAGCTCCGCGTGTCCAAAGTGTTCTTAGCTGCGCCATGATATCTATTTGCCGCAGACGCCTGGCATGCAGCCTTCACGCGGCCACGATATGGCTGCAGGCTGGTCACGGCCTTCAAGGGTCACGACTTCTGCCGGAAATGTATCACGTGGGCTGTAACGCCATAACTACGTATATGCGGGCGACCGCTCCGCGCTGGATGTTACTCCGTCTGTACCTCCACAAAGCCACAAAGACTAAGTGGGTGTTGCGAATGGGAGTTTTCTGTAGCACACTCAGAGTCCAAGCAGCTTTTGGTATTCGTGCGGGAACCGACAAACTTCATCGTACGCATTCGAGAGAATGTGAGAAGCGTAGCTGATGTTACACGCTTTTTGTGCAGCTTCCACGTTTGGACAGAACCAGGCCGCGAACACAGCGCTCGTAACTTTGCTAGTCTCAGCCGACGCACGACGAATGCTGGTGAATCTTGTATCGCCGCTAGTGAATTGTACGTGCTGCACTAATGAATGAAGGTCAGCTGACAGTTGCCGAAGCGACGAAGGCAGCGACGAAGAGCGCCCATACCCCAGCATTTCAAGTCCGTATCCATAACAACGTACACGAGTTTATTCGACAGCAGCGGAGGGTCACGAGCGTTCATGACGAATACCGATGGCTTGGTGACCGGGAGTTCAAATCAGCTCAAATGCCTCGGCTAACTCCGGAAACATGAGTGACTCCATATCTCGCGGCGTCCGCTTTTATTCAGCGTCGGCCTATAGATTATCGCATATTTGATCCCTAGCCATTAAAATTCAAAATTCACGAACCTTGAGTAAATAATGTCGGTCATTAATATATGGCTGGTTTGGTTCGCCGTACTTTCACTCAGTCAAGAGGGCAGTCGGTGAAGTGAGTAGCTTGCGAGGAGCAGCACGGCATGGCTGGAAATGGTTGCCAGAACAGAGTCAGAGATCGCAGTGTGAAATTTTTTACTCTTCGCCATGTCGTGCTTAAGCAGCCAGCTGAGTAAAAAATAACAGCCTATTTAACAGCTTATTTTGTATAGCGGCAGAAGAGCCTTGTAAGGCTATCGCCACCGCTTGCCGCGGCGATAAAGGATCGTTCACCGCTGAATTCAAACCTTGGGACCTCGGTCGTGAAGAGCAACCGTATTACCTAGTGGGCCATCACAGCCAAGGCTGGAAGTCTTCACTGTGGTTGATGCTCATACACTTTATGGCACATTTTTGAGACCCTAACATAAGCCGCTCGTGCTATAGTACATACAGTAGTAGAGCCATGCGATGGACATGGTCATTTGCCTCCCCCTAGAGCTGAGGGGGGTTCAGTGACATGGGGGGGGGGGTCGCCCTCTATATGTACGTCCCGACCGGCACCAATGGCGACATAATCGACATCCACTCAATGAGCAACCGAGTTCGCGTCGAATAAGTGCAGTGACTGTCAGTGAGTGTTTTTCTTTTTTTACTGGTTTAGCCGCGTCTTGCTATCTTGTCCTCTGGCTGAAAATCGTCGCTCTGCCACTTGGCAAACATGTACCAGCACATTGTTTTTAATAAATTGCATATGTTCAGCATTTTCTATAACTATGCTTTGGCCATGCGCTGATTGCTGGTAATAACCAACGCCTTAAATATACAAAATAGAAATATAATTCATTTGTACAGTGCTTGAAGATAGATTGATCTCTCTTTTGAGGCGCTTCACGTATGCACGGGGGGTGTAGCGCCCTGCTGGCCTTGGCTGAATTTTAGCGCGAACAAGAGCTGTTCGGAGACGGGTAAGAACTTCTTTGTCCTGGAGCAGTGAGCCAGAGAGGAGCATCAGTGCGGTTAGAGAGGAAGCGCTTAAGAGCAAGCCAGGAAGCTCTGAGACGAGCGATGGTGACTCAGCCTTTATAATTGGTCCGATACCCGCGGAAGCTGCTGATGGATGTTGGCTGGCCTGTCAACCTCCGCCTTCACTCGGTCCAAGAAAGAATCGTCTGGAACCCATTCGCCATTCAAGCTGGACAGAGGTGCCTTCCAGTGGCCTGGGGACGGTATTAATTCCTTACCGCAATGGGCCAAGGTGTCGGGCCCTCTATACCACTCAATACCACTAAGCTCTTGCCCCATTGTCTCAGCTAAGTATTTAAGAGGCGAGCGAGGCTCGCTCTGGGTCTTTTGTTTTTGGTCTCTTCTGGTCTTCTGTCCCGCTCTGCGCTTCGACGCCGTCGGACTCGTTTCTCTGAAAGCGAGGGAGGAGGGCGGGCTGTCCGCCGACGCTGGACGGAACAGAACAAGACAGCGCAAGGAGGATTCGGTGGACTCCACCGAATACGGTCGTATCGCGCCCGAGCTGGCATTCTGTGTTTCTTTTGTGTTTTGTGTGTGCGCGCTAGCACGCGGTCTTGGCATAGGGATTAGCCGGTGCGAGCTAGGCGTAGTTGACATGTGTGGCGGCCTAGTTCTCCGGTTAGAGTTTAGGCTCCAGTTTGAGCTCCGTCCATTTGGGTCGTACCCCAGTATAGATGTAAGTAGCGGAAGTGTGGAGACGTGTTTCCTCCACAGGAGTGCTTGAGGTGGCGTGGGTGGATTATTCCAGCCGCACTGGTGGAAATCGAGTCCTAGTTCTCCGGTTAGGGTTTAGGCTACGGTTCGCGCTTCAGTGTGGAGAAGTATTCCCTCCGCAAGAGTGTTGGTACTGTTGAGAACGTGCGAGGAGTGTGGAGATAAAGCTGAACTAGACGCGAAGCGACTTTGTGCGCTTGCGAATAAAGTTAAGTAAAATCCCCAATTTGTGTCTTGCTTTCCAGTTCACGCCGCGGACTCACGACCCCCTTTAGTAACGGTAACCAGGTCAGCGCCAGAAACGCTCGTTTCGTGGCGGCCAGCTTATTGCGCGTAGGCGTGCATCGAACGGCATTAGGCGCTAGGCTACGCCGCTAGGTAAGCGGCAGGTCAAGCCTACCCCGCCGAGCCTTCGGCGTTACAGGGGGGGGGGTCGAGCCCATGACCTCAGTCAACTGAATTCACCTTGACCTTGATCGGGTCAGCATCTTAATCGCTGGCCCAAACCAGCGCGGCACGGTCTCCAGTTTAAGATATGGAAGCATCATGATGACTGGCCGTGAACCCGCTATTTGAATATAACGCTGAATGGTAAGGCAGTTATGAAATACAACGATTCCGGCTTGTTTAGACAGGGATACCACATCTAAATTAGTCCATGCATTTGTTACATCTCGTCTTGACTTTTGCAACTCACTGCATGCTGGTCCTCTGACTGTACACTCAGGCGCCTATAGCTGGTGCAAAACTCTGCAGCTAGACTTGTCTGTCATGAGCGTCGTAGTTGCCACATCACGCCACTTTTCGCCGGCCTGCACTGGCTCCCAGTCAAGCGAGGCATCAAATTCAAGGTTTTATCACTCACTTTTAGGTCCCTTCATTCTTCAGCTTCTTTATTATTATTATTATTATTATTACCCACATTACAATCTGTGGATTTCATCATTACTCTATCTTGGACAAGGAGCTATAATTCCACTATTCTATCCAAGTTTACTGTTGCTTTTAGGATTGCTTAGCTTTCCTCGAGTTTCCTCGAGCAGCTGTGGGCTGACGTTCCGAGTTTGCTGTCAGCCCATGTGATAGAAATTACTCTGCCGCGAAAGCGGCAGACTCTACGGAGAATGGAACGGTAGGGACTGCAGTATGGCTTCGTAGTAAAGAACGTTGTGATCATAAAGAGAACAATTTGTATAGTTTCCACCCGTGACTGGCAGGATTCCTTCGTGTATTCCGATTGCTAGTATTCCCCACGCAAGCCTGAAGCAGTACACTTCTGATAGTAGGAGCTCGTTAGTCATCGTTTAGTGTGATACCGACAATGGCCTATACCAATTGCCTGCTGTCTGCAAGAGACCCGATCAGCTATCAACAGCAATAATTGACTTATTGAAGTTTGCTGACGTTGGCACAGAATAATCAGTCTATCCCGAAGTCTAAATTACCCACGCGAAAGGTAATGTGCAAATGTAGAGCAGCAGAAACCGAGGACAGCATCTTGTGGAGCTCAGAAGATGCAGACAGGTCAACTAGAGATGACCTTATTTCCATAGCATAGCACGGACTGAACTGGTTATGCAGGCACGAATCACTCTCAACTCACAGGACAACCTTATCTACCTGTGGGGTAAAATGAGAGAGATAGGTCCAAGTCATATCGCTGCAGGTCGAAAACCCTACTCAGTATTGGCTTTCCTGTTGAGCTACTGAGACGATAATATCGTCTTACTTGGTACACAATGGAATATGTAGAACTTACGGATACGCTTTATGTAATAGCAAACCAAAATTCAGTTTCTCGGTTTGGAAAAATTCTGGCCCACTCATAATGGTTAGCCATGGCGATCAGGAACAGGAAGCCGTGATTTTAGAAAGGGTTCTAAGACTCGAGCTTGACTTGAGCGTGGCACAAGAATAAGCCTTTACGTTTGAATCCCCTGACTTTAAGACATTTTGACATTTAAAACATTTAAAATTTAAAATATTTAATTTAAAATAAATTTAATTTAAAATTTAAAATAAAATATTTAAAATTTTTAAAACATTTAAAATAAAGCAAACAAACCCCATCTTCCTCGCAGCACTCACTTTATCCGGGTGAATTATCTTTTGGATGATTATTGGGCTAATACGTTTCATGTTATCATGAATCAAGCAACATTTCCTTTCTAGAATAGCTTAGAAAGAGACACGGATCTCTTATATCAATATGAATATGTACTCTTATCATTATAATACCTGCATGATTTATCTACCAAATTGCATGAAAGAAAATTAAGCAGTCATCATGAGCCCGGACAACTTTGATGTCAAGCACATGAAAAAGGTCATCGACTAAGTGCCAAACTGTCCACATTGCACAGTCAAGTTAAAATGGTGGAAGGCGATGCAGGTTCATACTATGTGGTAATGCAGATTCTGTTTTGGTTCATCTGATTTAAGAGCTCGAAATTGATTGTGACTGGAATACATGCAGAGACTTAGGGAAAACAAAGGTTTGCGAAGCCAATCCGGTATCTTTGGAATTCAGTATTTTTATGCTGACTATCATCATGACCTTACTGAGTTTGAGGTAATAATCGCAAATTATGAGGTCATGTGATGGTCTAAATTAAGATGACCAATGTCGTTGCCCACGGACGGGTCCGCTGTTTGATGAAGCCACACTCAGCATCTCAACTAGCTTCATCGTCATCAGGACCAAGAGAGTGAGTGGAGCGCACTGTCGGCACTACCTGATTAGGATTCCTCGGGGCTTCAACTGATTGTCATGCTGGACTGTGTTGTACCGCCCTAAATCCCCCAAGTTTTGTCGAAATACTTCGTCTGCAGTTGAGATTGTATTGCAATGTTTCGGAACAGTAGTTCACTGTCGTATCGCTACCAAGTATCTGGAGCCAGTACCGAACAATGAGTATGGCATTTCCATGTCGGTGATTGTGGCTCTCAAGTTGAGGGAATTCGACACATGGTCAGCTAGTTGAATCTCCTGATTGAAATATAGCTGTCGCCGATAGCGAGATTCACTGCTTTCTCCCAGAACTACATTTACCTTCTGGTATCACTAGCGTTTTGCAAAGAAACACGCTAAGCTGGAAGATTTTAAACATCTAAAGATCGTTTTTCCTTTGCAGCAAATGTAAAATGCCTAGAGAGCAATCGAGTTCTCTGAGGGCGCTATATCAAATGCATTATTATTCTTAATATTATTGACGAAAGATTGCAAACGTGGTGTACGGCTTCCACGTCCGGACAGAGCTTTACCGTAAACACAGCAACCACTTCTCGCCGACCTGCACAGGCTCCCAGTCAAGCAACGCATCGACTTCAAGGTTTTTTCATTCATTTTCAGGTCCCTTCATTCCTCGGCTCCAGCCTACCTAAAAAAACATCTGCCTCGCCAGGCATTGTTCCACACGGTTTTTGGAATCCAAATGTTTACCTATACCTCGTAGAAACCTCAAATATTTTGGAGACCATGCCTTAAGTTCTTATACTCTTAAAACCTGGAGCTCACTCCCGAATTCCGTCTCGACATCCCCGACTTTTCCACATTTAAAATGAATTAAAAAAGGCATTTATTTAGCACAGCATTTAGTTGGTCCCTGTGATTCGACCTTTATCTGCATGCTGACACTATGCATGCTGCCACTAACCACACTTGCATGCAGACCATGTGAACGTCACCCCTAACCATGTTATTCATGATGTTTATCAATCATGATATTATTCACCATTTATTCGTGTTTCCCTTTGCAGCAAATGTAAAGCGCCTAGAAAGAGATTGAGTTCTCCAAGGGTGCTTTAAAAATGTTTTTGTGTTATAACTATTAATAGTAACGGTGGCAGTCTTAGCAGAAGTCAGTGAATATTGGCGACGCCCGGACTTTGTATAGTAGCAGCGATTTGTATTCGATGCACCTGCGCACGCAGATATGTCAACGCGGAACAAAGAAGGGATGAAGAGCAGCCATGCGCAAATACTAAAAGTCCGCACTACTTCACAGAGAAGTCTATTTGGCAGAGCTGAATGGTAGCGGCTATTTAAAAGTGGCCCTGACGTACATAAAAAACTCAGCGCTCTAGAGCTCAAGTTAGGTCAGGTGCATAGGCCGATTCGGAAGCACAACTAGCTCTGTATCCCATGGCGTCGGCTTTTAGGCAGCCTCTGCGTTAAATTGCGTATAATTTGCTTTTAGCCCGTTACAATTCAGAGCCTTGAATAATGAATATCAGTAACAATCTGACTGATAAGCCAGATTGATGAAATTATTATTGACTGCAGCAAAATTAATGGTGCAACGTGCATAGATGCTTACGGACGTTCCTAATAAAGAAATATATATATATATATATATATATATATATATAAATAAGTGTGTGCTTATGTGTGTGTGTGTGTGTGTGTGTGTGTGTGTGTGTGTGTGTGTGTTTGTATGTATATATTTGTGGATGTCACCGCTTGCACACTCCTACGAACTGCAGGCCCTCTGTTTACGCTATGGACCCTAAATCGAGCAGTCGTTTAGCAGAGTCAGTGTAGCAGAAGTCAGTGCTTTGCTGGCTTGCATGTCCTTCCGGTCGAACGGCGAGGTAACTACCACAAGGCAGGCAGTGGCTCGCCTGCTTCATGTTTCGGATAGTGAAAAACTATCATTCAATTTACTTTTAATTCCGGAAGCGTCATTGAGGCGCTTTTAATTGTTGTCGACTGTTCTTGGAACGCATGTAGCGCGTGTAATCTTGTCCGTAGACTTCTCTGCCGACTCACGTCGCGGTTCCATCTTAATCTGAGTGGCTGCATAGTTTGTGGATACTGTTCAGCCCCTCCGCATTGCCATTAACTTCCGCCTCCACCTCTGCCTCTCACCTCCACTCCGCACTTCTACCCATCGCATCTGACAACAGATGCTCGCTCTTGCAGGTCATCCGTCTGTCAACCTCCTCTGTAGACCTAGTCTTCGTGCTAAGCAGTCTTCGAGCCATCGCTCTCGCTTCCGAAGACCATAATTGTCATCTCGTTCAGTCAGGATCACCGAAAGCGACCGCCTACCAGACGGTCTGTGCAGTGCTTCCAAAGTAAACCAGGTGTTTACTGACCTCGTTCTTATTGGGCTAGTCATCTGCGAAGGAGTTCCAGTAGTGCAAATACTAATAACGAGCCGTATTTTCTGCCCCTTAATAGAAAAATCTATATTCTGGCGCTTTAAAGCTCACTTCACAATAAACAATAACAAAACTTTAATGATAACCAAGTTTTAAAACTTGGCGAGGCATACGAATGGATGCAAGCATCGTGCTTAGATGACCGTGCTGCAAAAACACACAAGGAAACATCCAGGATCACTGGTTAGTATGACCCCTGGTTAGTAATATGCGCAGAATTATTCCAGTGTAAGCGCTAAAAGCACACCGGAGTTAAAAAGACGAATTCGCGGGTTTCTTGAGAAGAAAGGATGGCTTCGTACTCAGAAAACAGCTGCATCACCTGCTCGAGTGCGTCTGGTCATGCGGCATTGCTTCTAAATACCTTAAGGTGCCGTCTGTGGGGCTTGGAAATAATAAAAAAATAAGACATTAGTATTGCGCCCTCATGGAACTGAATCTCTTTCTAGGCACTTTACAGATGCTGTATAGAAAGCATACGACATGATTGGTGGTAACATCCGCAAGCAGCAGGCCTAGTGTAAGCAGGAACAGTAACATATATATATATATATATATATATATTATATATTATATATATATATATATATATATATATATATATATATATATATAATTCATTTGTATAGCGCCCCAAGAGAACCTACTCTCTATTCAGGCGCTTGAAATATGCCTCAGGGCTCGAGCCCGTGACCTCAGCCTGAGACCTTGGTCGGGTGAGCACCCTAACCGCTTCACTAAACCAACAATGACCTTCCAAATGCTGCAATATATATGTGCGTTTTAAGCTTCTTTTTAAATATCGTCATGTCAGGGGACGCTGTGGCTTGTGTCGGTAGTGAGTTCCAGGCTTTTAGGAGCATACGAACTAAATGCAAGGTCTCTAACGATTTTGAGGTTTGTTCGAGGTACGGCTATAGGTTTCAAGCCTGAACAGCAGGTTGTACGAGTTTTTGCCTGGTGGGAGAGTAGATCTGATAGGTAGGCTAGAGCCGAAGAATGAAGAGACCTATAAGTGAGTCATAAATCCTTGAAGTCAATGCGTTACTCGACTGGGAGCCAGTGCAGGTCGATAAAAAGTGGTACAACGTGGCAACTGCGATACTTACGACAGAAAAACTTAGCTGCAGAGATTTGCACCGGCTGTAATGGCCTGATTGCACATGCCGAGAGACCAGCAATCAGTGAGTTACAAAAGTCAAGACGGGATGTCACAAATGCATTGACCAATTTTGATATTGTAACTCTGTTTAAGCGAGCCCGAACTTTGGCAATGTGCAAGCCCGAATGTTGGCAGTGTGATGTAGCTGAAAGTAGACATACTTGAGTGTGTGGCTGATGTGGTAGTCTAATGAAAGGTCACTTTGGAGCATGACACCCAGATTACGTGCAGATTCAAAAAGAGATATTCTGGTTCTGCCGAATCTCAACTTTTTTCCAATTTCTGAAACACACTAAGTCTGCGTACAACTATCAGGTTGGTATTTTCATCGTTCAATTTAAGAAAGTTTGCTGCCTTGCTGAATAAGCTGATTTCACCAATATATGCAGCAAGGGCGTTTAGAGAATTCGACGTGCTATAGAGCTGAGAGGTATCAAAGCAGAGATATAACTGAGTGTCATCAGAATAAAAGTGAAAGCCTAGATTGTGCTTGGCGATTGCTTTGGCAAGAGGGAGATTGTAAACTATAAAAAGAAGCAGACGAGCACAGAACCCTGAGGTACATCTTACTTAAGTGATTACCCAGATGATCTTTTATCGCTCGCATAAATACTCTGGAGTCTCCCACTAAAATACGACCTGAAACATTGGGGTGCAGTGCCAGTGATGCCTAGGCGAGACGTGAGGCGCTCAAGAAGGATCATGTGATCAATATTATCGAATCCTCCGAAAGATTGAGCAAGACAAGCACAAAGACTTTACCCAAGTGTGCATTCCTTAGAAGGTCGTAATACACCCTTAGCAATGCCGCCACTGTGGAGCGATTAGCTCTTAACCCAGACTGGAACTCATTTGCTTGGTTTGAGGTCTCAATATAGGAGTTCAGCTGGTCTGCCAAAACACGTTCTAATGTCTTTGATAGGGCGGGGAAGGAAGACCTGACGGACGCTGCTCAAGTCTTTTCATCTAGCTGTGATTTCCATGCTAGTAGCCTAATAACGGCCTTTTTGAAGGGTGCAGGGATGTGACCTGAGGCTAAGGAAAAATGTATTCTGTTAGTTATGCAGGGCAGCAGCTGATCTAAGCATTGTAGAAGTAGGACAGCGGGAATAGAGTCTAGAGGACTTGTAGTCTTCTTTGATTTTGAGATACATTTCAGGATAAGGTCACTTGTGACCTCCTTGAGTGTAGACATCGAGGTAGTGCACAGAACTGATAGACACAAATTCTGTGTCGATGTAATTGAGGGAATAGAGTCCAGAGGGGATGCTCCAACCTTATGGATGGGCTTTTTAATCTTGTCTACTACTTGCTGGTAAAGAAGCTAGAGAAAGAATCGACTAGGTCGCGTCAGAAGGATCCCTTGGCACGGAGCTAGCCTGCGGGGGATTAAGGAGAATTTTAATGGTAGACATCAAGCATTTTCGCAATCATACATCTGTGATTCAACAATATTTCTGTACAAACTAGAGTTGTCTTTTTCTATGATCGACTGGTATGATGTACAGTAGTCTTCGTAAGCCTTGCGGTGGACAGTCAATCCTGATCTCGAATAGGGTTTCTCTTGCTTTCTCATAGTAGACCTAGCTAGTTTAATGTCTGCGGTATACCATAGGCTATCTAGGCTGTGGCACTTTTTAAGCTTAGTCAGTGGTGCAAACTCGGTAAGCACTTCACCAAGTGATATTATGCTTAAATCGCTGGACATTCTTGTCGCTTCCGCTGCTGGATTCATTTAGAATGCCGAGCAAGTAAACTAGGGTGATAGAATCCATTCCTGCTGAGCACAATTCTTTATTGTCCTCTACAAGTGGAGTTATTGTCGATAAGGCTGTCTGGCTCATTGAGAATTTCAAATCAGCTGAACTATACTTTACTTTACCTTTTATAAGGCATAGCCGTCTTGAAGTTGTAGATCTGAGTTGTGCTGCTCATATGTGCTTCTAAAGCTACGTTCTTAGGTCGTTCAGTAAACCCACTTAACCTGTGCAAGTCATCATAGCATCTAACTACACACAAAAGCACAGAAAATTACTTAAAAAATAAATCAGCTTCTTGATACTCACAGGCTATGCGTACGTACTGTTTATAGATAAGTGATATGTGAAAGGGAAATAGTCGCACAGAAAGTTGTTAAAGCTTTAAGCAAGCTGTGGGCGTATGCCCTGTTTACTGCTCATGGACTTTCGAGTTAAATAAATACATAACCTGGAGATCGACATGTTTTACAGCAATGCATATACAGTATATATATATATATATATATATATATATATATATATATATATAGATAGATAGATAGATAGATATAACTAAGTTTTAATAAAATATTAAATGTGCGTATATACATTAGCCGGCGGTACCCTGCCCTGTCGGGATCGCATGTGCTACCCTTGCCTCTCGGCTCAGGAACTTGGACTATACGGCTTCCGAGCCGGTATACGGCTTCGGAGAAGTAAAGCCGCTGCAATGTCGTTCGCTCCAAGCCCGGAAAGCCGATGACCGCAAGGCAAGCTTTATAGTGTGGCCATCTTCTGCCGAGAGCCCCGACCACGAAGGGCCTTACGACCACCGACTGGTAGTCTGCAGTGTGGAAAGACCAGGCAATGGCCTTATACTTATTTGCCTTAGTCAGGGACGCCAAAACTATAGTATCCCCGCTGACGTCAAACGGCACCATCGCATCGGCAATTAGATTACCATAGCGATGCCGTTGTCTATCCACAGATCCGACTTGAGAGCCGGAACCACCGGCTCTCAAGCCGGAGGTTACAGCCTTCCGACGTGCAGGTGAGCGAACTGGCTGGAAGAGCTCCGATTAGGCGGCCCAGAACCAGGTTATGCCGGGCCGTGATCGCATGCAGCATCGGCCGGCAGTGGCTCAAAACGTGGTCAACGGTCTCTGCCTCGGTTCGGCATAGGCGGTAGCAGCTAGTAGCCGTCCCGGGGTATGACGTACAAACCTCAAATCCTTTGGAGACCGTGCCTTTGGTCCGTATGCACCTAAAGCCTGAAATTCACCCCCGACTTGCATCACGACACCTCCGGACATGACCACATTTACAAAAGAAGATAAAAACGCATCTTTACGCTATTTATCACAGAATTTAGTGGGTCCCTGTGTGTCGTCCTTTATGTGCTTATGTGTGCTGACACTGGGCATGCTGCCACTTGCATGCTGACACTGTGCATATCACCACTAACCATCTTATGCTTGTTGTCAGTGGGCATGCTACCACTAACCATTCGATCTACCTTTGCTGCAAATATAAATGCAAATGTAGAGTGCCTAGAAAGAGATTGAGTACTCTGAGGGTGCTATATCAAATATACTGCTAATGTTATTATTATTATTATTATTATTACTATGACCGACTGGTAGCATCAGCCACTGGCAGCACGTCCTGGCACGCTCGGTGAATGAACCACAAGGTCCGGAACCACAGACCCGAGGTCTGGAAGTGATTGTGGGTGGCGAACCTGTCCACGGCCAGGCAGTGGCTGACCATGCCCTGAGCAGGCTGGGCCACCCAAGGCCGGCCCTCCGCGAGCCCGGTTAACTCCCGCAGCTTCGAGGTAACTACTCTCGGCACGACCGAGTGCTCGCTGCCATCAGAGTCGCTGGACACGGCCAGCACTTCAGGGTTGGCCAGGGAGGGGCACTTACGCTTCGAATCGAAGCAGAGATCGGGCCGCTAGGGCCGAATGCTGCCGGGCTCTGGTATGGCGAACGCTCATTGTCAGACGGCGGCATGCCATCCAAGCTGGTGATGGCTTGATCGAGGCTGTCACGTATGGATTGGCGGACGCACGGGTTGATCGAGCACAGCATGCGATAGGCCTGAGCGGCCCCTATGATGAAGGCGCTGATTTCGGAACAACCTAAGCCCAGACCGGGGGCGGAGCGTTGCAGTAACTTCAAATGTGCCAACGCCAAGTGTAGCAGACCGCACTACAACCAACTTAGCTCCATCAGAGCCTTTTCGGCTGGCTGTAGGGCAGCCTAAGGCACAAGCAGTGCTCGACTAAGGCAGTCGAGCCGTGGCAGGAGAAAATTTCGCAGGGCGTCAAGTTTTGGCCAGGGGCGAGATAGCTGGCATAATGCAGGTTTATGTGCCTCTCTACTGAAACCAGGCCTGCTCTATTCCTGCCCTAGGCTGCCCGAGATCCTGCTGGGCTCCGAGGTGGGTCGTGGACTCATTCTCCAGCAGCTCGAGGATCCACCGGCCGTGCAGGGTGATTGAGTGCAGGGTGATTGAGTGCAGGGTGATTGAGTGCAGGGTGATTGAGTGCAGGGTGATTGAGTGCAGGGTGATTGAGTGCAGGGTGATTGAGTGCAGGGTGATTGAGTGCAGGGTGATTGAGTGCAGGGTGATTGAGTGCAGGGTGATTGAGTGCAGGGTGATTGAGTGCAGGGTGATTGAGTGCAGGGTGATTGAGGCATGCACGGCATTCGGACCTTCGCTGGCGATCACATAGCATTTCTGCGGCCGGAACTGCATGCCCAGCGGCGACGCGACCCGTTCAGCTGCAGAAACGCATGAGAGCCTGCAGACCTGACGACTTGCCCGAGAATAAGGCGAGGTCGTTCAGCAAGGCGAAGATCGACAAGGGGTTCCGCCAAGTACGCTGACCTTGCTCGGAGAGCTACCTTCCAGCCCGAGGGGCACTCAGTGTCCACATGACTGGAGACTCCATAGACGCTGTGCATAACCACTATGAAAATAAATATTTGAGAGTTACTGCTGTGACCTTGTCACAAGTCTGCCGGTTGTCTCTACCCACTGCAGAAGGGACCGTGCTGGACCACCAGACATAGTACGAGTATCCTAACATAGCCGGTGCATCACATGCCTGAAGAAAGTATGCCTTTGGGGACCACTTAATTTTCAAGACAGGATAATGAAAGAAGGGCATATAGCGGACGCTAGAGCTAAAATTCTTGCTTGACATGAGTCACTGGCTCCACTCGGACTATCCAAAAATGACTGAAAGTCAGTGCAGGCTATCAGAATTCTCGTATCCTACTTTTGAACAATGAGCTGATGCCACAATAACCTTTTACTTTCCGGCACCTTCATGCGTCAGCATGTCATCATGCAACTGAAGGCGTATACGTAAAAGGCAAACCGAAAGAAAAGGCGGGAGCACTTCCACGTGAGATGTACGCAAGTAATCACCCAGATGGCAGCAACGTCAAAGAGCGACCGTCATCGCATTCCACAAGTCGAAGCCTGTATTTGCCAGGGTAATCAAATCTGGCGTTGACTAATCCACGTGATTTGCAACTTTAACCTATTCTGGCCGGGCATTTTACGAATTGTGTAATGAGCTACTGCTGCTGTTGCCATACCACACCTGAATAAAATAAAAGCCATGCACGACCGAGAGCGGTTTGTAGAAATTTCTAACAAGGTCGGAGAAAATACACTGGCTGCAATTCAATGTATGATCTGAAGCAGGGAGCTGATTGGAAGTTCATGAGGACTGAGCTGCAGCCAGAGGATTCGCTTTGGCTATTAAACCCTTGGAGAACGAAAGCTCTCTCGATGAAACTCCAGAGTTCTTGGTTAGGTCAGTAATTTGTCAAAGTTTCGCACGATTGTGCATCAGCTTGTGCAGTAGCCTTCGTCGGTTATAGCCGGTTTCGGCTCGACCGGATTCTGTCAGAATGGCTGCAAGACAGGGAGGCTTCCCAATGTTCGTCATTACCGAGTCTGAATCTATTTCTCGGTGAGCCTTGTGACACTTCTCTCTTAATGAGATCAGTTCGACTCATAGAAAGCCAATCTTATTGGCATTAGCTGCAAGCTACGCGACGGTTGGCGACTTTGAATGCGAAGAATCGCTAATAAGGAAATATGCTAAAAAGCAGGGGTAACATCTCCATTAACCCCTTGTCAAACAGAAATTCAAGTTCTGACGTTATCTTGTTAATTGCCAGGTAACATACGACTGCACAGTAGAAATGATTCTAGCTATTTGATGCCCTTTTCGAGGCGTTCTGACCGCGTCGAGTGTAGCTGGTGGTCTTGCCTGGCACCTTGATCTCAAGATGCTGCCAACTTTTCCACCTTTGTCAGCAGATCACAATCGCCAGCCATTTACATCGTTAGTGCCTGAACGTTAAGATCGCACAAATGCAACGCATTGATACATCTTGATTTGTATTTATTTTGTTGTTTTGCAAGGCTTGCCACAACTCCTGGTTAATTAATAGCAAGTTCGCCATGAGATACAAGAAAGAGGCGAACTTGAATGAAAGAATGGTGTCGTCGAGGCTTGATACCTTGATTCTCTGCTCAGCCGTGCTACCGACCTCTTCGAAATGCCTAATAACTTCAGCGATCGGGTGGGGAAAATGTCGGCTAAGCACTGTAGCACTAGCCAAAATTTTGTCCACGACATATCTCTTGAGCTTACCAGAGCTGTCTCTCCTAGTTCATTTTAAGGTCTCCTTCAGAATCCAGCTCATTAATCAGGCCCCGGAAGATCTTCTTCCGCTGACAGAGCAATTCGCCGCTGTTCTTGCCAATCCTTGGTACCCCTTTCATAACGTCAGTGAACAACTTGAAGAACTAGACGATATCGGGGACGCCATCCATTCAGGCCGAAACAGGACTATCTGGGGCATGATAATTATAAAATAAATTTATATGACACCAAAAGAGAACACAATCGTTTTCAAACAACTTTAGATATTTATCAATGGCAGTATGTCAATTGGTTATTCGTATCATGCACAGCATCAGCGCGAAAGCACACAACGGAAATCGGTCTGCTAAGACTGTGAGGAACTGCGGGTTTTCAGCTATTTATTTAAATTCTGTTAGGTCAGAAAATATCTTGAAGTCGTTCGAGAGAGAGTTCACGGCTTTGGGGCATGCGAACTAAGGCATTGTCTCCAAATGATTGAGGTGGGGCAGAGACACAGCTAAATGATTAGAGTCAGAATAGCATGTGGTAGAATGCCTAGCCCGATTGAGATTTAGTTCTGGTAGGAGGCCTTAGGTAAAGAATGAAAGAACCTAAAAGTGAATTGAAAAACCTTGATTTCAATATTTTGCGAGATATTTAGCCAGTGCAGGTCAGGTAGTAGTGACATAAAGCTCTAATAGCTAAGTTTAAGAAAGGTAGGCCTGGCTTTAGAGTTTTGCGTTAATTGAAAATAATAACAACAATAATAGTAATGCACTTGATAAAGCGCTCTCTGAGAACTCAATCTCTCTCTAGGCGCTTTACATTTGCTGCCAAGGGAAATGCAATTGAATGGTAACGCCTTTTTGCTCAATCCTGGAGACTGGGTACAGTGAATTATAGAAGTCATGAAGCAGGAGGTTGCAAATGCATGGACCAAATAACCGAGTTGGGTGTGGCATCCATATCCTAGCAGGTCCGAATTATGTAAAGGTGTGTTACTGAAAACAAGCAGATTAACTTCGGAGCTGCCCAGTCGTCTATTGACGGGTCACTTTGCAACATGACGATCAGATTTGATAATAATAATAAAAATAATAATATTAATGCACTTGATAAAGCGCCCTCAGAGAATCCAATCTCTTTCTAGGCGATTTTGAGCAGATTAATTAGAAGATATGCTTTAGGAGTTTATTTGAGGGTCATTTTTATGTTCTCCGAGTACCACTAGGTTGGCCCATAACTAGTACATTTTCTTTACTGTCAGTCACTATTAGGAAATGTGCTACCATCAAAGTGCAAATGTCAGCAAGAAGGGTTCTGTTTAATCTCTCGGCAATTTTTGGTACTTTTAATTACAAAGCCTCCAAGTGTCGACAATCTCCTCTGGGGGTCATTGTCACTGCACTGAAATGGTTAAAGTCCTATTTTGTGAGGGATGTTATATCGGTGATATCATCGGGTAAAATTCTTCCTAGGATTTTTAAATAAACGGTTCGCGGCATCCATGCTGGACCCACTTCTCGAAAGTTATACTCTCCTTCTTGTCTTTGCCCCGTGCTGGTTTGACCCAGGGTTTAAGGTGCTCACAATGAACGACCGAGGTCAAGGTGAATGTATTTGAAGGCCAAGATTGTGGGCTGGAGCCCCATGGCATATGTGAAGCAGTTGAATAGAGATTAGGATCTTACTGGAGCTTACAGAATTGGTTTACTGTTTTTTTACAATGCTTTAACTGATCTGCCACTTGTTGGTCCGAGGGCCTCTGTTAAGGATGGTAGTCTGGAGACTAGGCTAAACTTGTTTAAATTCTCCAGGTCTGGGGGTGCCCTCTTACAACCCAGACAATAATACTAGACATAAATAGTTTCTTGAAGGATAAATTCACATTCCCTCGTGTCCTACCAGCTGTATTCTCAAAGTTTTTTATTGTCAGTATATTTTCATGTGGAGCTCTCCTGACGATGCATCTGGACAGTTCTCTGAGAAGCGCAGCTTTTAGGCTTAGTGTGAAGCCACTTGTTGCTTCAGGCGATTGCAGCTGGTGCAAAACTCTGCAGCTAGGCTTGTCTGTCGTGAGCATCGCAGTTGCCACATTACTCCACTTCTCGCCTACCTGCACTGGTTACCAGTCAAGCAACGGATTGACTTCAAGGTTTTGTCGCTCACTTTTAGGTCTCTTCATTCTATGGCTCCAGCCTATCTTTCAGAGATACTACCCCATCAGGCAAAGCATCGTACCACTCGCTTTTCGGAATCCAACAGTCTAGAAATACCTCGTACAAACCTTAAATCCTTTGGAGACCGTGCATTTAGCTCGTATGCTCCCACAGCCTGGAACTCCCTCCCGACCTGCATCAGAACATCCCCTGACCTGACCACATTTAAAAGAAACTTAAAAACATACCTATTTAGGACAGCATTTCGTGGGTCCTTGTGATTCGTCCTCGATGTGCTTATGCGTGCTGACACTGTTCATGCTGCCACTAACCACATTTGCATGCTGACCCAGTGCATGTAACCCCTAACCATGTTATTCATTTTGTTTGTTTTTCAAGCATGATTTTACTTACTATTCTATTGCGTATCACTTTGCAGCAAATGTAAAGCACCTAGAAAGAGATTAAGTTCTCTGAGGGCGCTTTATCAAGTGCAATATTATTATTATTATTATTATTATTGTTGAGATTTGGAACCGCTCAACTGGTTAATGGACGATTTAGAACCGAGAGAATTAACTGGTTGACATACGTGTGACTACAAATGCCTGCAGAGCGTGTCCCTCTGGTAACGAGGCAGCAAAACACTGTACCTACCACCTGATGTTTCTTATACTAGGTGATACGTGTATACGAAACACCTTACCACCATGTAAATCCTACATACATTCTACTGAAATGACGGCGATAGATGGTCAGCATTTCGTGCTAGCTCCTCAATGTCCAAGTCCGGACATACCTTTCACTAGAGGTGGATACCTGATAGCGTCCCCGTAGCTGCGCCACCCAAACAGACCAGGGTTCAAGAAGATAGACGACCTTACTGTGTCCAAAACCTGCAATATGCAGGCTTTTCACTTCTTATATAATCCGGTGCCAAGAGGATCAGATGTTGTCAGAGATAGAGACAGAGAGAGAAAGAGACAAAGACAGAGAGAGAGAGAGAGAGAGAGAGAGAGAGAGAGAGAGAGAGAGAGAGAGAGAGAGAGAGAGAGAGAGAGAGAGAGAGAGAGAGAGAGAGAGAGAGAGAGAGAGAGAGAGAGAGAGAGAGAGAGAGAGAGAGACAGAGACAGAGAGACAGAGACAGAGACAGAGACAGAGACAGAGACAGAGACAGAGACAGAGACAGAGACAGAGACAGAGACAGAGACAGAGGCAGAGACAGAGGCAGAGGCAGAGACAGAGGCAGAGGCAGAGGCAGAGGCAGAGGCAGAGGCAGAGGCAGAGGCAGAGGCAGAGGCAGAGGCAGAGACAGAGACAGAGACAGACAGACAGACAGACAGAGCTATAGGTATCGAGTCAAAGACCAGCGCTTCAGTGTAGCGTGCTCGCGAGAGAAAGATAACAAGTCATCCGGTGCAGCATTCCGAGCAGATGATTCGGTGTTGGCTGCACTGAGCTACAATCGTCGGCAGCTGTTGCCGAGCTGCTCTCATACGGGCAGATTAAAAGGAACGAATCACTCCAATCTGACAGCTGCATCTCTTCCCGCAACCACTAGATGGGTGAGGTGAAGACAAAGACTGATAGCTTTTTTCTGCGCAAAAAGACCCAAAGCTTTCGATTGCTCAGCTAAATTAATTCGAGCAGATCGGCAATCTTGTGTGCTGCAAGACCGGAGATGATGGGCAAGAAGCTGGGCTAAGCCTTGAAGCGCAGGCGCCTAGCAACGACTGAGATTCGGTTGATCAACCTTCGCGTTAATTGACCTCGGCGTGAAGGCTTCTTTCTTTGACCAAGCAAGCATCTCATTCGGTCTTCGTCTATATGTTTTGCACGTATTAACTCCGAGTCACCAATCCCGCCTACCTCCACTGCTTTATATGCTGCTGATGAATGCCTAAGTAAAAGCCCAGGGACCCAGATCGAGATGAAGCGAGCTAATTGGAGAAAGATCGAGAAAGAGACAGTTTCCTTAGTTTCCTTAACGGAATGGGCGACCAAGCACGTTTAGTGGCGTCTCAACCATGTTAGGTGCAATGCATTCAGCGTTACGTCTTATGACATCTTGCTTTGGACCTGCCAAGGCCAAAGGAGCCATCCTTCACCGGCCGGCACCACCACGATGCCCACAACTCCAACTCCAACGCAGATCTTCAGAAAGAGTATCGGATGTTCCCAGGCACGAAAATAGCATCGATGTGACGTTCGTTAACTTTGTACCTGGACCCGAGAGCATCCTCAATGAACGGCAACACCTCTGCTGTACTCCACCGTTGTGCCAAACAAGCATTGACAATGCCAGCATGCTTTTTGATCTAAGAAAGTACAGCTTTCTAGAGGGCACCATCATTGCTATCAAATGGGATGGCCAACTCTACCATGGCGGCCGTGGTCCCGAAGTTGACCTGGAGCTCCGCCTGTGCTCTATGACCCACCGACCGGCTGACCATAACACTTAAAGAGAGACTGTGGCCAGATTCTCGCCTGAAATTCGGACTATGTGGGAAGCAATGCACAATAACGTTGCTTTATTAAATAACGCACTGCTCTCTAGCCTGCTTATCGTCACTATTACCTACTTGGTCTCCTTTTTAAAATCTGCAGCTAAGCTCGATGTTCATAATCTTGGGTAACAGCATCCTCACCTCATTTAAAATGCACGTCTGCCCTTCCATCGTAGGACTCATGCAGATTTTTAAATTGGCAAACCGAGTGTCACCAGAAGATTAGAAGTCCCAAGCCTTTATTGTGGCTAAGTTAGAATCACTCCTGAGACGCTAGTCGAAAATTTTAGCGTATTACCCCAGATAAGCTTATCCTTAGATAGGCACATTTTTGCTAACCAGTCGGTCTATTTCCATTGGAAAAATGTGCGAAAATTGGGGCCCTTTTAGATTAGGCTAAGATAGCAAGACTAATTAACAGATTTGTGAGATGCATCAATATCATTCAATTCCCTTTAATCAGGACTCTCAACCTGTGCTCTTAATTGCCTGCAACTGGTGCTAAACGCGAATTCTATTGAAAGGCGAAATCTATTGCAGGTCTATTCGGTCTGCCGTGAACGTCACTGGAGCCATATTTTATTATCTGCACTGGCTCTCTATTAAGCCTGAAATTGATTCTAAAATCCACAATCTTGCTTACAGCTCACTTAACCTAAGCAATAGCCTACTTATCTGATCTTATTGTTCCTCCAGCGGGCTCTTGCTTTAGCAGCTGCTCTGCAGCTCGTTATCTTACCGTCTCCTGCGCTAAATTAGAATCTTATGGCTATCGAGCTTTTAGTGCCTATGCAGCCACAGTCCGAAATTAACATTTCACTGAAACTTGGCTAAATCGATAAACTGTCCGGCAATAAAAGACGTACCCCAACAGGTTTCTCATTCTTTCAAACCCCTAGATCAATCCAAACTTGAGGTGGAGTTGCTGTTATCGTTCGCTCGAAATTCAATTTCAAACCTTTTGCAGTTCCCTTGAAGCAGTCTTTTGAATTGATTGTCTTAGTCTCACCCAAAAACAAGCTACCGATGGTGGCAGTAGTCTATCGCCCACCAGTTACCAAATCCTTTATCTCAGCTTTCTCCGACCTCATTTCGATTCTGTGTGCAAGAAATCAATCCGTCCTCGTTATGGGTGATTTCGACATTCACTTTGATAACTTATCTGACGACTTCAGCGCTGAATAACTTCGTGCATTGACTGACTCATTTTCTCTTGTGGCTCGTGTGCATGGCCCTACTCACATCAAGGGTCACACACTCGACCAGATTTTCACATACAACCGCACTTTGTCATCACCAATTATTACCAAGTTCTGCTTATACGACCACATGCAGATCCTATTCAGTCTGCAGTGTGTACCCACCTGCTCCTCTAAAATAACCTGTGAATCGCGAAACCTCAAGACCCTTGACATCAATGCTGTCCGTGCGAGAATATCTGCTTCACCTCTGCTGCTCAGTCCACCCTCCGATCGGTCATCATTGGTAGATAGCTACAACACGAGACTAGCTGACACGCTCGACGAGTTTGCACCTTTGACAAAGCGCACTGTGCGACCCCGCCCAGATGGCCTATGGTTTACCACGGACATTAAACTAGCCAGGTCTAATGAGCGAAAGCTTGAAAAAGCATACACAAGATCTGGACTGACTATTCATCGACAGGCATATGAAGACTACTGTGGGTCGTACCAATCGATCCTAGCAAAGGTCAAGTCTAGCTTCTATAAAAACATTTTTGAATCACAGGTGCACAATCCAAAAATGCTGATATCGACGATAAACCATCTCCTCAACCACTCCCAGATTAGCTCCTTACCTGATGATCCATGTGATGGTCTAGCCGATCGCTTCTCTCGATTCTTTGTGCAGAAGATAGACAAGATCAGGGAACCCACCCCTGCGATGACAATACCCCCTAGAATGCTGTTCCCCGATTCCCGGCTGCACCTCAATGTCTGCATTTAAGCAGGTGACCAGTGATCTCATCCTTTAGTTCATATTCTAATCAAAGAAGACAACGAGTCCACTGGACCCTATTCCCACTGTCCTGCTCCAACGTTGCATAGATCTGCTGCTGCCATGCATAACTAACATCATTAATATGTCATTAGCCGCAGGTCATGTCCCAGCACTTTTCAAAAGAGCTGTAGTCAGGCCACTTCTCAAGAAAGAGACAATAAACCAAGAGAACAGGGGCAACTACCGCCCAGTCTTCCTTCTAACATTCTGGTCGAAGACACTGGAACGGGTCGTGGCGGACCAGCTGAACTCATATATTGAAACTTCAAACCTTGCTAGAAAGTTACAGTCTGGCTTTAGAGCTAATCAGACCACAGAAGCAGCATAGCTTAGGGTGTACAACGACCTACTTAGGAATGCAGACATGGGAAGAGTGTCTCTGCTTGGTTTGCTCGATATTTCGGCAGCTTTTGATACTATCGATCACCAAGTTCTTCTAGAGCGCCTCTCATCTCACATGGGCATCACTGGCACTGCTCTGCAATGGTTCAGGTCCTACCTCAGTGGGAAACTCCAGATTATTAACGTGAATCGATAAAGATCATTCAAGGTACCTTTGAAATATGGGGTAACTCAGGGGTCCATGCTTGGTCCGGTTCTTTTCACGGTTTATACTCTCCCACTTGCTGATGAGATTGCCAAGCACAACCAAGGCTGTCACTTTTATGCAGATGACACTCAGTTGTACTTTTGCTTTGAATTCTCCGAGCCTTTGAGTACCTCGAATTCTCTCAACTCACTTGCTGCATTTATTGATGACATTCCAACATGGATGGCATCACATTTTCTAAAACTGAAAGACGATAGAACTAGTTATGGGCAAACCCAGTGCGATTCAGAAATTGGGAAGACTGACGCTCAAAATCGGCTCTGCCAGCATATCTCCTGTTGAATCTGCACAAAATCTAGGTATCAATTCAAAAGTGACCTCTTGCTAGACGACCACATCAGCTCCACAGTCAAGTCTGCCTACTTTCAGCTACTTAGCATTACTAAAATGCGGGCTTGTTTAGATAAGGATACCGCATCTAAGTTAGTCAATGCATTTGTGACATCCCGACTTCACTTCTGTAACTCACTGCTTGCTGGCCTACAGGCATGTGCAATCATGCAATTAAAGCTGGTGCAAGTCTCCGCTGCGAGGCATGTCTGTCGTGAGCGTCGCAGTTGCCACATTACTCCACTTCTCGCCGACCTGCACTGGCTCCCAGTCAAGTAATGGATTGACTTCAAGGTTTTGTCGCTCACTTTGAGGTCACTTCATTCTTTAGCTCCAGCCTATCTCTCAGATCTACTCCCACACCAGGCCAAGCATAGTATCACCCGCTTTTCGGAATCCAAGAGTCTAGAAATACCTCGTACGAACCTCAAATCCTTTGGAGACCGTGCATTTAGTTCGTATGCTCCCAAAGCCTGGAACTCCCTCCCGACCTGCGTCAGAACATTCCCTGACCTGACCACATTTAAAAGGAACCTAAAAACACACCTATTTAGGACAGCATTTAGTGGGTCCCTTTGATTCGTCCTTCATGTCCATATGCCTGCTGACACTGTGCATGCTGCCATTAACCACACTTGCATGCTGACCCTGTGCGTGTCACCAGTAACCATGTTATTCATGTTGCTTATCAAGCATGCTATTACTCACTATTCAATCGCGTTTCTTGTTGCAGTAAATGTAAAGTGCCCAGAAAGAGATTGAGTTTTCTGAGGACGCTTCTTCACGTCCATTGCTATATTATTATTATATTTCAGAATGTTGATTGCTTGTATCGACTTTGGAATACTTGAATTCACAGCTCAAAAGTGTCACCTTCGTTCAACCTATCTTTCGCCCTAGTGAACTTTTCCTATTTTGTTCCATGCTCATTGCTTCAGCACCTGTTCGGGCTTAAGTTAATGTAACTAGCTATAGGTCCTAATAACGGGTGGCCGTGAGTCTTTTTCACTTGAGCACGCTGGCCTAAGCCAGACACTAGATCACTTTGCAAGCCCAACCACTGCGCTTGTTGGATGCACGAATACTAGCGAATCTCTTGCAGCTAGATGTAAAGCATCCTATCACAGATTAAGTTTGGATAGCCGATCTATTGAAATGAACTATTGTTGTTGTTTTTATATACGAAGTGCGTGTAAACTACTGAGTATTTGTCTAAAGACAGTAAACATTGCTTGATAAGGCCTACTTTAATGTTTCATGGTGGCGAGAATAACTTCTGTCGATTGAATGCGGTTTCCACCTGGTGCCGTTCTTCCCTATCGTGACGTTATGTAAGTAATGGCCCCACCCTTTTTTGTGACAGCCTCTTCGATGTCTGGGCTCTCTTGCAGACAAAGAGAATAAGGAAAATTCGTGAAACCGCACTGGAGGCCCATCATGAATGACGGCACCACTCTGATGTCTGAAATTGTGTCCCAGCAATAGCCACCATACTTCAAGGCCTTAACCAAGATCTAATATAAGATCTAAGGTGCACATAGTTAGCCATAGATAGAGAGACAGGTAGTTTCTCTCTTTATAAAGTAGTAAGCCTTTGAGGCTCCTTTATGAGCTGTCAATGAATAGGTTTCAATAACTCGAGCTACGAGTTGATCCACTCCGCCCGGCCAAAGGGCCAGCTGAGTGCCACCTCATTGGACGCTGCAGTTGGACAGTATCGGCTGACTAAGCTGGATTTAATTGCAACTGGTCAGCTGTAATCGCCTGACCCACTAGTCCTGCAGTACGGAGCCGCCTGCATATGTCCACCGGCCTGCCTTGCCTTGCTTCGTTCTATGTCGTACTGAAATCGAGCGCACGAGCCCCTCTGAACTAACAGGGTCGTAGGCTCCATACGTGGGACGTGCGAAGTTCCCCAATAGATACAAGGTCCTATCAGCGAACTGCACGAATTAATTATATTTTAACTTCCTATTCAGTCGGTGGGAAAAGTTTGCTGGCTAAGAGACGCTTACCAAAAGCAGCTTTGAATTTGCGTGGCCTAGTTACAATCCTATTACATGATACCCGCTTAGTCCTAAATGGGTTTGTGAAGAAAAACGGGTATATATTGCATTGAATTTGCATCTGCAAAGTCTTCCCAGTGTGTTATTGGGGCGACAGATGAAAGAAAAATTGCACACACATGATGACATCCGCTTTTGGTGATGGTGTGCATGTTGCGAATAAATCCTTAAAATACTGCCATTATAGAATATCTCAAGTTCGTAGACAGAGATTGAGTTCTCTTAGGGTTCTATACACTTTATACACGTGGATAATTACTATTATAACTATCGTGCCCCAGCTAGCACTGATTCGGCCTCAATGGAAGGTGTCCGGACATTGTCTTGTTCTTTCAATTGTTCAATTGTTGACATTATCGATGTGGTGCCAAGTTCATGAACGGGTAGCTGCGAATTAATCAGTATGCAAAAGATGATCGTCCGGAATCTGATAAAGAAGCTGCATGTTGAGATATGCCATAGCCAAAACCAGAAGACACTGCACTGAAAGCTCGGGAGATATATTGTGGACGCAATTTTAACTAGTGCTACGTTGCTTAGTCAACATGTTCGCTGTGGCCACTACAGTTTTCGGGCACTCCAAAGAGGTTGGTAGCATGATTGAGCTGAGGATCGAGACGACGAGCCTCGTCGACCACATAATTTAATTCAAGTTTGCCTCTATCTTGCATCTCATGGAAAACTTGCTATTGATTGCCCAGGAGTCGTCGCAAGCTTTGCAGAAATTAATTCACGACCCTTCAATGCATTGCAGTTGTTTGATCACGCCGTTCAGGCACTAATGAAGATTTGAAAGAAATAAATAGACGAAGACCGAATGAGATGCTTGCTTGGTCAAAGAAAGAAGCCTTCACGCCGAGGTCGATTAACGCGGAGGTTGATCAACCGAATCTCAGTCGTTGCTAGGCGCCTTCGCTCCAAGGCTTAGCCCAGCTTCTTGCCCATCATCTCCGGTCTTGCAGCACACAAGATTGCCGATATGCTCGAAGGTGTAGTAGCTGTGTCAGCATCTTTAGATCAAAGTTCGAAGCGTGACCGCCGGGTGAATCCAACTCGCTCGGTTCTCAATCCTCCTCGAAATGAGCAGCGAATCAAGCAATGAATGCGTGGCCTGTGAAGACATATCCCCTGTGGCAATTGACGAGATACAATTATAATTACACTTTCCGCTTGACAAAGGCTTGACGGATGTGCTTCGCCTGGCAGCTAGCATCATCCTTCATTATAGTTTTTGCATTTAATGCCGAAATCCTCGCATTGCTTACAAGTGATGTAAATAAGATTGACGTTCCAGACGTCGAGCCGATCCCCTTAAGGCAGCTGTGTCGGAATGTTCATCGATAAATAGAGTCAGACTCGCCAATGACAGACAGCGGGACACTTCTCCATCTCGCAGCCATTTTGGCAGAATCCGGTCGAGCCGGCGCCGGCTATAGACTAATGCACAAGCTGATGCAATTTATTCTGACACTGTCGGTGTCAGCCGCTACGGGAAAATGTCTCTGCAAGGCATATACACTTATCAAGACCTGCGTTTAAATGATGACGGGTTCTGACGACGTCAACGATCTATTGTCATTTACAAGAAGAAATTTTGGCCTGGCTGACGGTATCTCGAGATCACTTAAGTAAAGATTTCACTCAGCCACCGATCACGTATCGAATAAATGACTTGCGATTGTAATTATATCATCGGGTGCAGAGCTTTTTCCTATTTAAAAAAATTCTGGCTCCGTCACTAGATTACTTATATCATATACTTTTGTCATTCCTAAAGAATTAGTCAAGTGCACAACTTAAAGCTAGCAATTGGCAAAATAATAAAGAGTCACGCCAGGTAAGAGAAATCACGAATACGCTATGGAATTGAAGAGCTTTTAAAAGGGTTTGAGACAAGCAATCAAAGAAAGCATCAGTTTTAGCAACTCTCACGGCCTTTTTTAGTTTGCTAGCCACCCAAGAGTTCGGTATAGTTTTTCATGGTAACATTATCTATCCGTCTGTGTAGCCGTGCATTGAGTTGGTCTACACTTGACATCGTTTGTATCCGGTAACGGCTGGGGTGATGAGTGTCAGCTATATGGGACTGGCACCCTCCAAGGTCAATATCGTCGTCAGAGAGACTTCAGCTGCATTGCCAAAATACCTGCATTTCGAAGCGTGGAACCACGTTTAATGACCAGGCCAATGATATTTGCAATGTAATGTATATCCGTCTGTAACTCCACAAAGCCACTAAGACTGTGTGTGTGCTACGCAGGAGAGTTTTGTATAGCGCACTCACAGCCTTTGCGGCTTCCGGTACGCATTCGGTAGCCAACAGACTTCGTCTCACGCAACAAAGAGAAAGTGGGAAGCATAGCAGAGTCAGGAGAGCAGTTGAGGTAGTGAGCAGTATGGAAGTGACAGCTCAAGACCGCTGGAAAGGATGAGTCATAGTCGGCAGCAGGAGAGTAGTTGTCGTTGCTTAAGAATTGTGGAAGCGAGTTCCACAGCCTAGGACCTGCAGAGGTAAAGCTTCTGTCGCCAACGGTCTTTAAGGGGAGGAATGGAATAGCTAATTTATTGTTCACGACCTGAGGGCACGAACAGGCTGAAACTGGTGCTGCAGTTCAGCTAGGTATTAAGGAGCCAAGTCACGGCAGGCGTTGTGGGTCAGCGTAAGAACTTCGTTCTTTATCCGTTGATCAATCAGCAGCCACCCTAGCTCTTTTGAGCAAAGGAGACGCGTGGTCAAACCTATGGTACTTGAAAACTAGCCATGCAGCCATATTCACAGCCATTTGCAACGGCCTCATTGCTATATTTCTGCAAGTGATTGGCGTGCACGATTGTGGCTTCTCCGAGTTTTAGGAGCGAATGCAAAAGTACCGTGGAAATGCAGGATTTTAACAACACGGCGACCTTACCAAGAACTCTAGAGCTTCATCGAGAGCTTTTCCCCCAAGAATTACATAGCCGAACCGAATGCTCTGGCAGCAGCCCGGCCTACCTGGATTTCCTATCAGCTCTCTGCTTCAGGTAACCTAAGGAGAAGCAGCTGGTATATTTTCTCCAACCGTCTTATACATATTAAAAACCGTTCTCGGTCGAGTATGGCCCGAGGTCAGTTCAGATTGGGAATAGTGACAGTAGAAGCAGCATCGAGTTACACTCTTTCTAAAATGTCCTGCCAGCGTTGGCTTGAGTTGCAATATACGCGGCTTGTTGGCACCGAGTTGGCACCGAGCTTCACTCATGAGCTATGATCCCCCAAGGCCATCAGACCGGCGTACGAAAAGAGAGTGTAGCCAGGTTCTCGCCTCGAATTCAGACTCGATGGGAAGTAAAGCATGATAAAGTTGCATTACTAAACAAAGCGCTGCTCTTTGGTCTGCTTATCGCCTCTATTACAATGTCGTCTCCGGTTAAAAGCCCGAGGCTAATCTCGATGTTCGTATTCTGCAGTAATAGCAGTATCGCCTCTATTTAATTGCGTGCCTGCGCATCCATCGTAGGACACTTGCTGGTTTTTAAATTAACAAACCAAGTTTCACCAAAAAGTTGAAAGGCCTAACCGTTGGTTAAATTAGAATCACTCCTAAGACGTCAGCCATAAACCTTGGCGTGTTATTCCAAATCACCTTATCCTTAGACGAGTACATTTCTATCAAAAAGTCGGCCTATTCAGATTTGAAAATTGTATGAATATCTGGGCCCTCTTAGATTAGGCTAAGAAAACAGAACCAGTTAACGGTTTTGTATAGAAGCCTTTATATAATTCACTCACTCATTTTATTAAATACTCTCAACCTGAACTCCTTATTGCCTGCAACCGGTGGAAAACGCGACGGCCCTGTCTCGGTCTGTCGTGAACGTGGTAGCTGCATGCTCGATCATATGATCTTCACTGGCTCTCTGTTAAGCCTGCTATTGATTCTAAAATTAAAAACATGGCTTACAGCTCCCTTTACTCCTAAACACAAGCCTACACATCTGACCTCATGTTTCCCCCACTGGGCTCTCGCTTTACCAGCTCATCAGCATCTCATAATCTTGCCTCATCTACCACTAAATTAGAATCTTAAAGTGATCGAGCTTTAAGTGCCTATGCACCCAAAGTCTCAAATTTGCATTTGAGAACGTTCATTGCTTGTATTGACGTTGAACCCTTAAATTCACAGCTCAAATAGTTTCTGCTCCAGTCAGCCTATCTTTAGCCCTAGTAAACTTGTTTTATTTGGTGCCATGCTTTTTGCTTTAGCACTTTTGCACGATTAAGGTAATGCAAGTACCTCTAGGTCCTAATAACGGGTGGCCGCGAGCCTTTATTTTTACTTGAGCATATTGCCGTAAGCCAGACACAAGATCACACTTATAAGCTTGATTACCGAGCTTGTTATTCGGCCGAACGGTAGTGAAACTCCCAGCAAGATGTGAAGCATCTGGTCACAGATTGGATTAGTAGGGCGGGCTATTCAAACGAACTTACATTATTGTCGTAATATGTGTGGTGGGTTCCAGCTGTCGAATCTTAATTCAAAGACGGTACAAATTGCTTGATGAGGCCTACCTTAATGTGCCGTGGTGGCGAGAGCAACTGCTGATGATTGACCAGCGGCTTCCGCTTGATGTCGTTCTTCCCCAATCGAGAAGTTGTGAATACAGTGGTCCTCTAGCGCTTTTGTGAAATTGTCCTTATATGTCTTGGCTCTCCTTCAGGCAAGGAAAACAAGCAAATTTCGTGAAACCGCATTAGAGGCCCATCGTGAATGATGACTCCACACTGTTGTCTTACACCATGTCCCAGCAGTAGCCACCATACTTAAAGGCTTTAACAAAGATCTAACATAGGTGCACAGAGCTAGCCATAGATAGAGAGATGGGTAATTTTTTCCTTTACAAAGTAGCCTTACTTTGAGGCTTCTTTATGAACTGTTAATGAACATGTTTCAATCACTCGGGCTACAGGTGGATCGTATAGACTCAAAAATGCTGGTCACACTATTGCAGAAATACAGCCCATCTTGCCGTCTGAAGAAGTAAAAAAAGCTATGATAAATTCCCTCATCTATTTCTTTTACAATTTTTCCAACAAGTTACATTTCTTGAGCCTATAATTCAGTATCTTAGCTTTTTGAATTGGTAGGATTAAGGTCTATGATTAGATATTTGAGGTCTTTCTGGTTGTGAAAGTATAACGTTTTCTCCTCAGGCAGATGTTTGAAATTCACGGTGCATCCTTTCCTAAAGGTGTGGTGGCTAGGGCTTGCGGTTCAGCAGCAGATACAGACCAACATTTCCGATATGATGAACGATTCCTGCTATGGCTTGGCTTCTTCATACCTAGTCGAAATATTACATAGATTTTCGTCTCCACGTGTCCTTATGTCATATACGGGCCTTAAATTAGCAGTTCCCTTTCTAGGCGTCAAGACTGTTTGCGACTGAAGCAATTGCTCTGCAGGCCATAGCCAGGGGAACTCACAGGATTTTCACGATCTCTTGCACTGTGACACAATCTTTACACTGACTCTGAGCTACTACCACCATGCTACTAATATTTGCTCGACTGCCCACCCGCTAAGCTCGGCGTCAATGCACCTCCGGTTTTGCCCAATCGCTGCTCGCCTTTAACGAACAGGGTTGTGGGTTTCAGCTTCGTCGGACATGCGAAGCCCAGTGATATATATTACGTTCTCTCGGGACACTTTAAGAATGAATTATAGTCGTACTTCCTCCTTGTTTGGCATGAAGAGTTTACTGGCAAAGATAAATTTGCCAAAGGCAGCTTTACGTTTGAGTGCTCTATAGATGTATCTATTGCATAATAACAGCTAAGTCCTAAATGGGTGCGTGTAGAAGGGCGGAGATAGATTACACTGAATGTGGATCTGCAAAGTCTTAACTCGCTGTCTCATTTTCTGCTTTCTCTGCGAGGCATTTCATCCGATTCAGGAGGTTGGGGAAGGTAGTTCAGGGTAGCTAGTTATAAGGGCGATTTACCATGTCACGCGTGCTTAGATAAGTGAGAGGTGCTTATAGTGACACTGCCCATGCTGGGAATAAACCCATTGAAATACTTCCATTAGAGAATATCTGAAGTACGCAAAAAGAGATCTAGTTATTATTATTTTTTGTAATTTAGCTACTGCTTATTTATTCAGATATGCATTATTATTATTATTATTATTATTATTATACCCCAGCTAACCCCACTTCGTCATCGATGGAAGGCGCCCCGACATAGCACTGTTCTGCGAGTTTTTCAGTGACATGATAAAAGTGGTGCCAAATTCTTGCACAGGCAGCTGCGAATTAATCAGTAAGCAGACGCAGATGGTCCGGAATCTGATAAACGAGCTGAATGCTGAGACAGGCCTTAGCTTGAACTAGAAGAAACTGCTCTGGAAGCTCAGGAGATATATTGAGGACGCAGTTTTAGCTAGTGCTATATTGCACTTTAAAGAGGTCGGTAACATGGCTGAGCAGAGAATTAACGCGGCAAGCCTCGTCGACCACATACATACATACATCCAAGTTTGCCTCTATCTTGCATCTCATGGCGAGCTTGCTGTTGATTACCCAGAAGATGTCGCAAGCTTTGCAAAAATAGAATCTTGAAACGTCAATGCTATGCAATTGTTAAATCACACCGTTCAGGCACTAATGGAAACTGGAACAGCTCGCGATGATGATCTGTTGACCAAGGTGTAATAGCTGTGTCAGCATCTTCAGACCGAGGTGCGAGGCGTGACAGCCAGGTAAATCCGACCCGGTTGGTAATCCTCCTCGAAATGAACATCAAATAATATCGAATGCATGGCCTGTGGAGAACTATTCCTTGTGGCAATGAACGAGATACCATCAGAATATTGCACTTTCCGTTTGACAAAGACTTGACGGATGTGCTTCGCCTGGCAGCTAGCATCATCCTTCATTATAGTTTTTTGCATTTAATGCCGAAATCCTCGCATTGCTTGCAAGTGATGTAAATAAGATTGACGTTCCAGACGTCGAGCCGATCCTCTTAAGGCAGCTGTGTCGCAATGTTCATTGGTCGGTAAATAGAGTCAGACTCGCCAATGACAGACAGTGGGACACTTCTCCATCTCGCAGCCATTTTGGAAGAATCCGGTCGAGCCGGCGCCGGCTATAGACTAATGCACAAGCTGATGATGTGTATTCTGACACTGCCGGTGTCAGCCGCTACGGCAAAATGTCTCTGCAGCATATTTAACCTTATCAAGGCATGCATTTAAATGATGACGGGTGTGGACGACGTCAATCAAGCTTATCTGTTGTATTTTAAGAAAGAAATTTTAGCGTGGCTGACAATATCTCGAGATCACGTACTGTTAGTCTATTCTCTGCCACTGATCACGTGTCGAATAAATGATTTGCGATTGTAATTATATCATCGGATGCAGAGCATCTTCTTATCTGGAAATCCTGGCTCCTCCACGGGATTACTTATTCTCGCAATCTTCATCATTTCCACAGAATAAGTCAAGCGCCAAATTAAAAAGCTTGCAAGTGCCAATAAAAGCGCCAGGGAAGATGAGAGAAATCATGAATACGCTATGGAATTCCAAGAGCTGTAAACAGAACGTCAGAAAAGCAATCAAAGAAAGCATCACTTTCCGCTACTCGCAGCACCCGCTCCAGTTCGCTAGCCAGCCAGTCATTTGGCAAAGGTTTCAGAAGCTATAATTGGACAATATGAATGCAGCTGAAGAATAATCAGCTCATTATTATGTGCAGATTTTAAATTGGCACTCTAACATTGATGGCGTAGCTGAGCTTCCTGAATACGACCCGCTTTCCAGCTGCAGTCTAGTATATTGGGCTAATGGTAGAAAACGTGAGCGAATATCGAATAAAGTAGAGCACAAGAATTATCGCCAGCATCTCAGCAGCAATGCCATTTAAGGGCCTTGTGAAGCAAGATAATGCATCTCTTCTTGTAAGTCCACAATCCCCTAAAGAACAAGTAAAATTTAAGCTTTCAATATCTCACTCTCAGCTTCAGTGGCTTTCAATAAGCACACTGCAGTCAACAGAGTTAATCTCATGAAAGAACAGCACGTGAGGAGCACAACTGAATCAGAAGAGTCATTAGAAGAAGTGAGCAGAATGGAACTAGCAGATCATGACAGCTGGAAAGGATATGCCACAGTCAGCAGCAGAAGAAGAGATGTCATTGTGTGCAAAGTTTAGCAGTGAGTTCGACTCTCTAGGGCAAGCTGAGCCAAAGCTTTTGTTGCAAAGGGTCTTCAAGTGACGGAACCAAAAGGCTAACGTATTGTTGAAAGAGTACCTGAGAGCATAATGAGGTTAAAACTGGTGCAGTTGCTCAGCAAGCTTTCAAGGATTCATCCATGGCGGGTATTGTTGATCATTGTCAGAAGGTTTCTCTTTATCATTTGATCAACCGTGAGGCATCACAGCTCCTTCAGCAAAGGAGACACATTGTTGAGCATCTGTGGTTTAATAACTAGCCTTGCAGCCAAGTTCATTACCAGCTGCAGCGGCTTAATGGTTTCTTCGGTACCCCAGCTAAAACTTAATTTACAGCAGTCCAGCTTAGACGGAATAGAGGAGCCATCTAAATTTCCAGCAAGGCGCTGTGATAGACAATCTACAATTTTAGACAGGAATCGGTAGTGATGGCTATCTGTGGAGGCAGTCTACTAGGTATACATGGAGAACAGAAAAGTTTGAAGGGCAGACCCTTGGCGGAACTTCACATCTGACTGATCTGCTGGATGAGACTTGACCAACACACGAAAGCTATTCTGATATGTCATAAAAAAATTGCGGAAAATAAATTGGTTAAAATAATGTTAATTCTTGAGATCTTTATGAATTCCTGATTTGTAAAGATAAGGAAGCGGCTGTCATAATCTATTAGTTAGCTGTCCAACGGCCTTTAGTCAACTGTACTTGGTGCTTTAAAGTGAGTTTCAGGCCATGGCTTGTGTCGTGAGGATATGCCCTCTGTGGCTTTAGTGTAGGCCGCTCTGCGTTCGCGACACGAGCAGCTCTATTTCGGATATGGACACTCTCGATTTTCGTCAAGCTTCGATACCGTCGGCTTGCTAATGTACCTAACAAGTGCATTTTTGCCTAAATTTAAAGTTTAAAGTAGTCAAGACCGGTGCTGTCACGACATCAGCCGGCTTTCAGCTGCAGCATCTTGGAGAATACGAACTAGAAACGTGGCATCCAAAGGATTAGATGTCGGTTCGAGGCTTAACTGTACGACTTGAGCCCAAAGGGCGGGTGATTCAATGCCTGGCCTGATTTGGAAGTAGTTCAGATAGGTAGGCTGTAGCACCTGAGGCTGTAGCACCTGAGGCTGTAGCACCTGAGGCTGTAGCACCTGAGGCTGTAGCACCTGAATGAAGAGGAAGAGCATGAAGGAATCTACGAGTACGCAACTAGATTTTGTTGATACGCTGCTTGTGTGTGCCCGTGCATGTCGGTGAGAAGTTGAATACTATGAAAATTTTGAAGTTTATGACAGACAAGCCTAGCTGCTGAGTTTTTTTTTTAATAACTATAAGTACCTTAGTGCACAGGCCAAAAGGTCTGGAAATACCGAGTTGCAGGATTCATGACGGGATGACGCATATGTATGGAATAACTTAGATGTGTTATACTAGTCTAACCAGACCCGAATTTTTGAACTGTTACATAGCTGAAATGAACGTATGTAGAATTTAATGTGCATCTGGTGTTCGACAAGCGAAAGGTCTCTTTTGGAACAGGCAACCTAGATTTCGTGCAGATACTACAAGAGATAGACTGGCAGAGCACATTTTGAGGATCTTTCTCTCCACTTTATGAGAAACACATAGTTGTATCACAACTACTAGGTTTTTGAGGTAATTAAATCAGGCTGAGCACCCATAGTCGCCAAATATTAACCATGAGGCTGTTAATGCTACTTACTCTTCGCTGGAAATCATTGGGCATTATAATTATTTCAATCATCCAACCCATCCTAATATAAACGTCAAGCTGCAACCTGCATTATCTCGTAGAAATTGTTCAAGGTTTACTAAAGCCATGGAAAAGAGCTTGCCACTATGGCTTTCGTCTGTGCCTTTACCCCCATAGTCTTCAAATTCATTTAAACTGGAGTAGTCGTTCAGTGTTTAGTGCTCCACTGAATTAATGGGTTACACTAAAGTCATTCAATTGGGTTTTTCCAAAGGCATTCGAATCAATCATCTTTCGAACGATACTCGAAGAGCCTAAGTTGCACTTAAAGATCTCAGATCTACTCCCGCACCAGGCCAAGCATCGTACCAACTGCTTTCAGGAATCTAACAGTCTACCAATACCTCGTGCAAACTCAAATCCTGTGGAGACCGTGCGTTTAGTTCGCATGCTCCTAAAGCCTGGAACTCACTCCCGACTTGCGTCAGAACATCCCTGATTTGACCGCGTTTAAAAAGAACTTAAAAACACACCTATTTAGGACAGCATTTAGTGGGTTCCTTTGATTCGTCCTTCATGTGCTTATGCGTGCTGACACTGTGCATGCTGCCACTAACCACACTTGCATGCTGACCCTGTGCATGTCACCCCTAACCATGTTACTCATGTTATTTATCAAGCATGATATTACTCACGATTCAATTGCGTTTCCCTTTGCAGCAAATGTAAAGTGCCGATGAAGAGATTGAGTTCTCTGAGGGCGCCTTATCAAGTGCAATATTATATATATATATATATATATATATATATATATATATATATATATATATATATGTATATATATATATATATGTATATATATATATATATATATGTATATAACAATATCAACAACAATGCGTAAGCACATCAATGACGAATCACAGGGACCCACTAAATGCTGTCCTAAATAGGTGTGTTTTTAAGTTTCTTTTAAATGTGGTCAGGTCAGGGGATGTTCTGACGCAGGTCGGGAGGGAGTTCCAGGCTTTGGGAGCATACGAGCTAAATGCGCGGTCTCCAAAGGATTTAAGGTTTGTACGAGGTATATTTAAGGTTATATTTCAGATATATATATATATATATATATATATATATATCTGATATCCTTAAGAACAGTGATTGGTCTGGCCGATGAGGCTCTGGCTTGGCACGAATCAAACCTGTCAGTTCGTGCCCACTTCAAATTGTGCAGTGGCTAGGTCTAATCCAGCTGGCCAGTCACCTGAGAAAATCCACAACGTTCCATTCTTAGCCAGCTATCACTTTGACTCTGATGACACCAAACAGTGCTCATAACGTAAACAGCCCGTATGAGCTGCGTTGACAGATAAAATGAATGCCCGCTTTTTAGACATTCTATCCAGGAATATAAGTCAGTTTCATAAGCGAAACGACTACAATGACCGAGATTCTACTAATACGACAACCAAAGTATATATGCGAACTAATCGAGGCATCTCTTTTTTAATTTGTGAGCGGTCGTCACACGACTATTATTCAGGCTTCTCCTTGACGACTGCCTGACGTTAAACAGATATCGTCAGAAAACAGCTTCGATAGCGAGTCACTATATTTGACTCTGGTACAAGATTAGGGTGTCGCGGGTCGCTAAAGATCTACTGGCTCCCTGGTTTTGTTAGGATCTGACTAATGCAATTCAGTTTGGCATGGCTAAAGAACAAATGTACATATCAAACGCTAGCGATGAATATAGCTTTACTGCTGATTTATACCTGTATTTCCATGACATCCAGCTAAGTGACTTACTTACAGAAAGAGCAGCGGTTATTCCCAACTGATCGGCAACATTTTCAACATCATATGCCATGCAACGTTTTCGCTTTACAACACAAGAGCCTCAATAGCTTGTTTCCTTCATAACTAAATGAATCGATACATTTCAGATTCCCAGTGCCCTTAGGTTATCTCAGGAGGATAACAAAGTTGTGCCATTCCTTTACTTGAAGCCATTTGGCAGCACAAACTTGGGCTCTGCAGGTTATTGACTGTGGAAATCGCTTCCACTATTCTTACACAACGGCTTTTTTTAATTTGTTGCCAACTACGGCGCATACTTTTTAGCTGTCCGGTGCAGATACTTCTACAATACTCCCTTCATCGACCGCCATTGTAACTCAGCTTTGCTTCTCTCAATAACTTTGTTTCAAAGGATTGGGTTTCTTTACAACTACCTACCTATAAAAATCCCCTTGGGCATTGAGTTATCCAGAGATAACGCACCAGCAAAGAATCAACCTGATCTTTGTTGCTTTGTGGAGTCGAAGAGAGAAATAAATCATTTGGCTTCACAGCCACAGTAAGAGACATCTGGTATACGTTCTTTTTGTTCTCAAGGTCGTCTTCAAGTACCGGGTACGTTACTACAGACCATTCAAAGATCTTGTATAATGCTTACACTCTGGCATCCCTAACCGTGCATCGGGTATTATGGTTTTTCTTTTCTGGACTTTAAGCACGGGCATGCAAAGCTGATCTAGTGGTCGCTTTTATCGTCCTCTCAATACTCGAGACTTACTGTAGTATGTCCGCTCTTGCCACAGCCATTAGAAATAGATATCCTCTCTACTAGCATTGCTCGAAGAATGACACTCAGGATAGTACTAGCTAACCGCGGATTGTGTTTCACTCACTACTGCTGCTTATGTTTGCAGAAGATGCCACATATTTCAAGCTGCACAGTAACCACAATCTCAGCGACTCGGCTAAAATCTTTTCAGTTGCTCTTGCTCTATAGCTTTGATAAACCAATGCTCCGAAGTTTGCTCCATTTTGGTAGAGCTCTTTGTTTGGATACCGTTAACATTAATAATGATGATAACAACAATATGATTTTTGAATAAACTTTAAGAGAACTAACTATATCTCTCTTTGGTTTTTCTGATATGTTTAGAAGGAAGCTCGTCCATAGGTTAGTGCTAACATACAAAGTGTTAGCTTGAAGTTCGTAAGAGGCACAAAGCTAGGCAAATCGTGCTAGAAGTGAAGATTATGCACTGCCTATCCTGATCTGAAGTATTTCTGATAGATATTCTGGTATAAAAGAAGTAGGAGACCTAAAATTGAGCGTCTGAACCGTGAGTTCAATACTCTGTTGGATGAGACGCAAAAGCATTTCGGTGAGAAGTGGTGCTATGCTGGTCCCCACAGACAAGCCTAGCAACCTAGTTTTGCACTAACCATAAGCCAAATATTACACCAATTATTAATGAGCCATTAAAAGAACTGGAGGAAGGAGCTAAAATAGTCAAGACAGCATGTAGCAATATTCACGGACTAGTTCAGATGTGGTAACCCGGTCTAAGCAGTCGCAAATTATTTCAATGTTACCTAGCTAAAAGTTGGCATACCTGGTTTTGGAGCTAATTAGACCGTCCAGTAATAGTTTGCTTTTGACCTGGACACCCAGATTGCGTGCATAACGTACTGGAGACATGCTGGCATAGCTTATTTTTAGGGTGTACCCAATGTCCGAGTAGTGAATGGTTATGGGATTGTGCATAACCTAACCTACCCAGTAGCTGCTTGTTGTAATCTTCGTGAAATCGAGGTCATCGGAGCGGCACTATAACCAATATATCTATCTAAGATCTGTTTTGTGTATCACTCAAGTTCTTTGTTCTTTTTGTCGTTCGGTTCTCACACGCAGACAGTCAGCCGCTGACTAACGCCAACAGTTCATTATACGAGGCACGGAGCAGAGGGATGCACTACTCCCTTCGCCCCTCTCTTCCACTCGACTCCCTTCTACTCTCGACTCGCTTCTCCTCTACCGCGCGGCTGTGCCATCGCCGGCCCGATGACGATGATTCACCCGAGGCGGACCACAGCTTTTCGCCGGCCGACGCTGATGGTGAATCCACCATGTGTTCACCACTGGGTGACCGGCCTGTGTCCACGCCACATCACAGGTGGACCACAGCTGTGCAGCAGCCCCTATCGATGATGCTCCCCACAGCTGCTCAGCAGCTGTTTATCAGAGGAGCAGTACAGGCCTGCATATAGCCCAACTGCACTTTTCGCCTTAAATATTATGTTTAAATGTGCAATCGCTCATTGCCTAGGGCTTTGTCTTTATCGCACGACAATCCCATCACTGAATATTTGGCTGCAATATTCATGACTTGTCAGAATCACAGTGCATGCTCATTATTATTTCAAATTTCATCAACTATAAATACTGCATGCCGACGGAACGCTTATACGTGGCTTCGAGACTAGTATTTCCCTAGACACATCGGGTAGAGCATAGGCTGCAGGTGAACAAATAACATCTGAACCATTGTCATTACCACAACACTTGCTCTCACATTAGGATGACTGCTAAAATAAATCTTAGCTGATTTAACAGCATCATTTATATAGAGGCAGAAAAGCCTTACCGGCTACCACCAGCGCTTGCATTTGGCGATACAGAATCGCCCAACTGCAGGATTAGAACCCAATACATCAGTCGTGAAGAGCTCACCTAACAGGCTACAATGGCCCAGTGGTCAGACGAACTACTCCCCGGGCTTATCGATTCGAGCTGATGCCAATTTATCAAGCCTATTAGTACTACTAATGCCGAAGATCATATCTGTGACCGCTTATAATGTTTGCCTCTGAAATACCCACTCTTTTGGCAATAAACAACTCTTTTTATTGACAGCTTGATACAGGACAATTGTCTTGACATTTCCTTGGTACAGAGACCTGGATTTATTCGACAAACTGGTCAGCTACCGCCAGTGATACCTCAGAAGGTTCCCCCTTTGTCTGACTCTTGAGATTACTAAAAAGTTGCGGGAAGCCATGACAGCTTGCACCTTTTTCAATTGCAAGCCTTTTTCGGTTCCTAATCAACAATAGCTTGAACCACTAGTCCTGCGTGCGGTTAGTGAAAAGTTGCTTCGGCGGAGGTAATTTATCGTCCACCATACAGAAATCCCACAGTAACAGGTTACTTCTTTTACCTGTCACTTCATTCCTTGCGCTAGTAATCATCCTCTTTCTATTCACGGTGATTTTGAGGTCCCCTTGATGACACACATTATCCGATGCTATTCAAATGCTTTATCAAGCAATTATACCTTATGGGGACCCTAGCACCACCCTTCCTGCACGTCTGATATACGGGTATTTCATTTTCCCCGGAGGGGAGCTCTCTTTCGACATAAAAAGAAATACACGTGAATCAAGAAGCCTGAAGTAACTTGACATGGATGCTGTACGCAAGAGATTCCAATTGTCTGCCCTTCAGTTTGACCCTCCAATTTTTTCAAAATACACATGCTATTGCCTTACTATCCAACCCAAACCTTCCCTCATCCATTCAAAATCGCGAAAGGCTAAAAATCTACGCCAGCCAGCGTACTCAATAAGCTTGCACCACCCAGTAAACAAAAGGTCCGACCCGCACTGACGCTCTTTAGTTTACGGCTGACGTAAAAAGAGTGAGGAAAATTAAGAAGAAACATGTCAACTTCAGAAGGCCTCAGAAAAGTGGGAACTCACCCTCTTCCTATCAGCATATGAACAGTATGCTCGGTCGTCTCCATCCATTTTAGCTGAGGCAGCGTCCAAATTGTATAGCGACGTAGCAGAATCACATCGTAAATCGTTTTACCCCAAAAATATCTTAGTGTCCATCGTTGAACATTTTCGTAGTCACTCTTCGGACAGAATCCTGCCCAACAAGTCTAGCGGTGTATTAGCGGAGCATTTCTCCAAAGTTTTCCTAGATCATATAGAACGAATTAGGGACTCGGTCCCTTCATGGCTATCCTCTTGCGGGATTGCCGTTCCACGGTCTTTTCCTCTCAGCTCCTTCAAGCGTGTCTCTGCAGAACTCGGCGCTGAGATGACTGTCTCTTAGGCTGAAAAAGGGCACTGCCCCTCTAGATTCTATTCCAACAGGTCTCCTTTTGAAGTTCGCAGGCCTGTTGCTGCCCGCCGTCTACGGGCATAATAAGTCAGGTTTTAGTTACTTGGTTCGCTAGATGCGTTAGTTAGTCTTTCAAAGTCACTGCGATTTGCATTGAGTCGTTGATTTTATATGTATAGTACTACTACTGCGGTGTGCGCACCAACGACGAGTTTCAGACAAGAGTAGAACACTTTGGAAGCGTGCACATGTAGCTGCAGTGCGGAAATTGAACAATGCAATGCCACAGCTTAATAGGGCTGACATTGACCAGGTTTTTCAAAGTGTAGCATTCTAGAGGCTTGCGACCTCTGCACTACGAACCCTCTTTTCAGTTATCCGCATTGTTGACATTTGTTTGTCAGGTTCTGGTGCTTTCGAGTTTCTGCTTCGGCCAGCTGAATCGTCATAATGGAAAGATGCCAAAGCCAGTATGACCGATCGAAAGTTGTGCTGCACCTGCCTTCGGTGAATTTTCTTTTGATTCGTCAGGCGGCATAGCCGATTGGTCTGAGGACTCTCAGGCCCGCCTTCCAAAGAACTTTTATAAATTGTCCTCACATTTTCACGGTTGCAAGCTAAGTTCCATATAAAACCTGTGGTTTTTGCCAGCCACACTAGACCGGCGAGTTTTCATGCACTGAATTAGGAACACAAGGGGCAAAACGAGAAGAAAATAAACGTACACACCGCAGGCAGCACGACTGGAAAAAAGCAGTGAATAACTTGATTAACGTCATACTGCCGAAACTCAAAAATGAAGGGTTGCAGATGAAAAATTCACCAGCAGGATGAGATTGAAGAAGAAGCCCGGGCGCTTCGTACTATAAAAGTTTGACGATCGCCTTGTTTATGGCATGATTGAAAACCGAAAGAGACTGAAGGTAAGATTTGAGCACTTTGTGAGCCACGTCTTATAGAGTCCGCAAGATGGTGCTTGCATCAAGTGGTTAAATGGCACACCTCCGTCAACCGGCAAGATGGCACAGCATTGTCTTCAATGACGGAGCTACTATGACTCAGTGAAGTAAATGCACAGGCTGCTCGTACAAACACAAACACACACACACACATAAATATATGTAATATATATACAATTATATAAATATAATATTTACATATATATTTATATGTATTCCCGGTTACAGGTGAAGTACCTTGCTTTCTGAAAACGGCAATTGCAGGGCCATTTCTGGAAAGGCCTACCATAGATCTTGATACTTTAAATAAGTTTCGTCAAGTCTCGCTTCTGTCGTTCTTATATTTGCAAATTAAAAGAATGATGGCCCAGCAGATAAATGATTGCATTTTTTTCATTTGATCTTGTTTGCAAGTATCAATCTGGGTTTCAAAATATGCATTCCAAAAAACTGCTCTGCTTTGGATTAACTAAGACCTGAAAAATGCTGATCAGTGAAGCAACTTTTAGCTAGTTCCATTGGATCTATAAGAAGCATTTGACACCAATGACCACCAGATCCTTATGGATCGTCTCTGCACACGCCCATGTAATGCTGGCACAATGCTACAACGGTTCAAGTCCTACTTCAATAAGAAATGCCAGAGTGTGGATGCGTATGGCTGTCTGTTATCTATGGGTCATGCCTCGGGGAAGGGTGCTTACTCTTCACTAACGACGTTATGGGTTCGAGCCCTGCAGTTGGCTGATTCTTCATTGACCCTTTCAAGCTGTGGTCATAGCAGTTAAGGCTCATGCTTCTAGACAACCAGGCGTTTGAATTAGTGAATATTTTCACGGAGCCCTTAAGCAATGGGGTGCCTCAAGATTCAGTATTTGGGCTTATTCTTTTCACCGTATGTTCTCCTCTCTCTCTCTCTCTCTCTCTCTCTCTCTCTCTCTCTCTCTCTCTCTCTCTCTCTCTCTCTCTCTCTCTCTCTCTCTCTCTCTCTCTCTCTCTCTGTCTGTCTCTCTGTCTGTCTGTCTCTCTCTGTCTGTCTCTCTCTCTGTCTCTGGCCAATAACATAGCCCAAAATTATCCTGCCAATCGTTTTTATTGTGTTGACATCCAGCTCTACCTGACCTTCGATCCGTTAAGCCTTGCCCCTTCCACAAATTGACCGATTTTCCGTTAATCCTGCATAAACAACAGGTGCGTTTGTATGGCTGCAAACTTCCTCAAGCTTAACTATGGTAAGACTGCAGCATCTGTAAAGTGCTTAGAAAGAAACTAAGCTCATTGATGACGTTATACATTTGCATTATTATTATAGAACTATGATATCAAATAATTGATTATAATAGCAATAAAATAAGGATGAACTAATAGGCAACCTTATGTAACCCGAAAGTTGAAATACCTAACCCTCATGACTGGTTTAGCTAGCGTCGCTCATGTGACTACTGTCCATAGTCTAGTCATACTAGTCCACAGCAACTTAAAAATTAGATGAACACATCTTATGTACTGTCAATTCGCCCTACTTCCAGTAGAGGAAATCGTCGACATAAACCTTGCCTTAGTTAAGAGTACGGCAGCTAAACTAGTTCACGTAGTTGCGGCCGCACAATTGCATAACTTCAGCTCCTTTAATTCCGGACTCTCGGCTTTTGCCCTTAAGTTTCTGCTACTGGCTCACAGCTCAGCGGCTGGTCTTGTTTGTCATTGATGGCCTAGCTGCGACATCGCTACTTCGTCAGAGCATTTCAGGCTCCTTGTCAAGCATCAAAATATTACAAGATCCCCAGTCTTGCTTACGGGTCACTACATTATCACGCGCTAGCCTACCTATTCAATCTCCTTGCTCATCCATTTGTTATCGAGAGGGGTGAAGGAACTCTCCATTGAAGTATCTCCCGTACCGGGCTCTCTCTCCGGATCTCCGGTGCATTTCAAGAAAGATTACAAATGTATTAAAACCTATCTGAACAATCTGAGATATGACGAGCTCTGCTGTAAGGTCATTAGAGACTTCCATACTAGTCAAATTTATGATATGAATATCTGTATTGCTCAAAATGTCCGAGCCCTGTCTGTGGGAGACACGTGGAGCTCTAATTGGAGCCAGTGGCGGACTCTCACAAGGCGCTGACGCCTCCACTGCCTATCAGATTGGGTGTCATGAAAATGTACCACAGCTCCAAATTAATAATAGGCAGTCTTCAAATATCTTCAAAACCTCGTCTAAAACAAACCGATTCACAGATCAAAGCCGGTTTATCTTTCGGGTCAAAAGAAGGAAGCTAATTTAACCCAACGTTTACTACAACAGATTCACTAGTAAGGAGTGAGCAAGCGAGGGAAGCGTTGCTGCTGAGTGATCGGGGCTTTCTCTAACAAGGGGAAGCAGGTTGCGACTATCCTGAAGAATAACTCCAAAAGTGGGCTGCAGTATTTCCTTATCTTTGATGCCAATCTTGATCAATTCTCGATCAACAGTCGTGCTTAATCTGTCGAGTAAGGCGAGAGCTTGCAGCAGGATAATGCTGACTTTGAACGTCTCCACCAAAGACAGTATATTAAGAAAATAGTGGGGACTACATTTTGGCTTTGAAGTAACTTACAGTTTAATTGGGAATATCAACAACACTACTCACTTCACATTATTATGTGGTTGAGTTTGTGTTTCTTCAGTATAAGTACATATTAATTATGTATTTTTGTTTTTCCTATGACTAACTATGATTCAGCTGATTCAGAATATTTAGCACAGCAAATTGATTTTGTATTGGAAACGTGTAAATTGATAATGCCTCACCACTCTTATCAAAAAAGAAAAGTAAGTAGTAAATAATGACGATTGTATATACTTTTATGTCATGAGCTCTTGCAGTAAACGGCTACCTTGGTACACAATTGTATTTCGCGGTATACAATTTTTATAGCTTTACCCCCAGGTGTTATGCAACAGCCTAAAGTGATATGGGTTTATAAATATTGACTTATCAACGAAATAAGTTTATTCCGCGCGATGCAAACTGACATTGTCTGCAACATATTACAGTGCTCGTGTAGGCCTATGTTCCCAAATCCTTGTTCTCATGGTCAGCCAGAGGACCGCAGCGTTTATCTGTTCACCTAATGAAAAAGTGCATGTCAGCCTCAAATTCGACAAGACATGACTACACGTATCACAAATTTGTACGCCTACTCGAGTGATTGCAAGCAGCTTCACGATACACGACCCCTCAGTTTAAGTCAATTCTCCCTTATTAGCTTTTAAGCGGTGTTTGTACGGCAGTTCTTGCTTCTGTCCTGCTCGTGCCTTCGCATGTCCGGCTTCCTTCTTGTAGAAAGTTTACACAAACATTGCTCCTATCAGTCTTGCTTCCTTCTTGCTTCACCCAAGAATAACCATGAGATACTCACACGTTCTATCTCAGGAAAATAAGCAGATTACCGAGTTCCGGTTCTTTCCTTACCACTGCAACCCTTACAACTTACCCTTACAACTGCAGCCAGTGCCTCCTCTTCACCGCCGACAGCTGGCCTATTTGAGAAAATGATCCCCAAGTAAGCGTGTTAGGCACTATGACTGGCTGTTAGAGGGTATCCCTAATATGCAATGACAATTAGGTTAATGAGTACATTGTTCGTTGGGTTTCTGTGGAAACCCTGAAGTTTGTTGGTTCTTGGAAGTTCCTTCCTCCAGTGTTTACGAGACGCGTGGGAAGCACGGAAAAGTAATTTGCTGCCAGATCGAGGCGGTGGCGTCCAAGTGGTTCGCATTTCTGGTGACTCAATGGCTGACCAAAGCCCAGCCGAAAGCACTGGAGTAAGTTGCGGTCAGAGCATGGCTACTGAGAGTAGCGCTTTCTGTTTGCGTGGAAAATTGAGCTAAGCCGAGTCAGCTCACTCTCCAGTTTCTTCGGAAAGTGCCTTCACCTTTCCAACTTTCTAGCTACACTTTTAGAACGAAAAATTGTTTGCAAGTACCGTCACTTTCCTCACTCTGTCTGTCTGCCTGTCTATCTGTCTGTGCCTGCCTGTCTCTCTCTTTCTCTCTCTGTCTGTCTGTCTGTCTCTCTCTCTCTCTCTCTCTCTCTCTCTGTGTCTCTGTGTGTCTCTCTGTGTGTCTCTTTGTCTCTCTCTCTCCCTCTGTGTCTCTGTATCTCTCTCTCTCTCTCTCTGTGTCTCTTGTCTCTCCCTCTCTCTCTCTCTCTCTCTCTCTCTCTCTCTCTCTCTCTCTCTGTTACTCTCCCTGTCTCGGTCTTGGTCTCTTCATTTGTCTCTCAATCTGTCTCTCTCTCCGTCTCTCTCTCTCTCTTTCTATCCACCTCTGTCTTTCCGCCTCTCTGTCTCTCTTTGTCTCTCTCTCTCTGTCTTTATCTCTCTCTCTCTCTCTCTCTCTCTCTCTCTCTCTCTCTCTCTCTCTCTACGCCTCTCTGTCTCTCTATCTCTCTCGGTCTCTCTCCATATCTGTCTCTCTCTCGCTCACTCCCTCTGTGTCTTTGTCTCTATCTCGCTTTCTCTCTCTCTCTCTCTCTCTCTCTCTCTCTCTCTCTCTATCTCTCTCTCACTACGTCTTTCTCTTTCCGTCTCTCACTCTCTCTTCACCAGTCTCCATTGATTTTTATTGATGTCAAGTGAGGTACCAGCAAACGTCCACTCGAAGCACCTCTTAATAAGTCGCAATCGAACGATATTTCTTGTCGTATTTTTGCAGAGCATGCGAGCCGGTGCAGTCCGGGGCTCGGACGTTCTTCTCTCTATCAAGAACGTTGGCATGACGTGAAAGCGTACGAGTGCCGGCTCAGGCGTGCGAATTCTCGCTGCCCAGCCGTCAGCATTCTGTACGTTGGACAACAACCCGGGGCAAAAACGAAAAGCCGCCTCGCCTTGTAAGCTTTTGCCTGTCACGCATAGCCGAAGCAATATGAACGAGGTGCATCATCTGAAAGTGCAACCGCTGTGAGGTGCATTCACATGCCAACCCACAAGCCACCCAACTATTCGGAACTCGCCATCTATCCAATTTCAACTTCTCCCAGGAGACTCTCGGACGAAGGATTAGTTTTTGGCAGTATGATGAATCGTATTGGGCTCGTCCTTCGACGTACATCGTTTTATGAGCGATGACTTCAGGGAATGTCAACAGAAACGTTCTGCTTTAGCTAAGCCACTGCGGGTTAGAAATGTGAAATCGAGTGAAAATTTGTCCGTCATTAATCAGCAAGGAACGTAAGGCTGACTCCAATTCTATCAGAGCGCCAATGTCATAAGCATAGCGATTTGCTCATCTGTTTCGCTAGCCACAGCTTTTATAAGATAGACATTGCGACCGCGAGCTTCACCGATGAAAAAAGCAGCAGTCAGACTAGAAATGTAGAGAATAATAATAATAATATTATAATAATAATTCATTTGATAAAGCGCCCTCAGAGAACTTAATCTCTCTCTAGGCGCTTTACATTTGCTGTAAAGTGAAATGCAATTAAATGGTAAGTAAAATCGTGCATGAAAAACCAACGAAATGAATAATATGGTTAGGGGGGACACGCACAGGGTAAGCATGCAAATGTGGTTAGTGGCAGCATGCACAGTGACAGCAAGCATAAGCACGTCAAGGACGAATCACAGGGACTCACTAAATGCTGTCTTAAATAGGTGTGTTTTTAGATTCCTTTTAAATGTGGTCAGGTCAGGGGATGTTCTGACGCAGGTCGGGAGGGAGTTCCAGGCTTTGGGAGCATATGAACTAAATGCACGGTCTCCAAAGGATTTAAGGTTTGTACAAGGTATTTCTAGACTGTTGGATTCCGAAAAGCGGGTGGTACGATGCTTGGCCTGATGGGGTAGTATATCTGACAGATAGACTGGAGCCATAGAATGAAGGGACCTACAAGTGAGCGACAAAACCTTGAAGTCGATCCGTTGTTTGACAGGTAGCCAGTGCAGGTCGGCGAGAAGTGGAGTAATGTGGCAACTGCGACGCTCACAGCAGACAAGTCTAGCTGCCGAGTTTTACACCAGCTGCAATCGCCTGATCGCACATGCTGGTAGGCTAGTAAGCAGTGATTTGCAGAAGTCGAGACGGGATGTCACGAATGCATGGACCAACTTAGATGTGGTATCTTTATCTAAACAAGCCCGCATTTTAGCAATGTTATGAAGCTGAAAATAGGCGGACTTGACTGCTGAGCTGATATGGTCGTCTAACGAGAGGTCGCTTTGGAATATGACACCTAGATTTCGAGCTGATTCAACTGGAGATATGCTGGCAGAGCCAATTTTGAGAGTCAGCCTGTCCAATCTCTGGATCACACTGGGTTTGCCCATAACTAGTAGGTTAGTTTTATCATCGTTAAGTTTTAGAAAATTTGCGGCCATCCATGTGCGGATGTCATCAATGCATGCAGCTAGTGAGTTTAGAGAATTTGAGGTGCTCAAAGGCTGGGAGGGATCAAAGCAAAGGTACAACTGAGTGTCATCCGCATAGAAGTGAAAGCCTAGATTGTGCTTGGCAATCACATCAGCAAGAGGCAGAGTATAAACCGTGAAAAGAACCGAACCTAGCACTGAGCCCTGAGGTACTCCATATTTCAGAGGTACTTCAGATGATGTCTGTCCATTCACGTCAATACTCTGGAGTCTCCCACTGAGATAGGACCTGAACCACTGCAGAGCAGTGCCAGTGATGCCCAGACGAGATGAGAGGCGCTCTAGAAGAACTTTGTGATCGATGGTATCAAAAGCTGCCGAAAGATCGAGCAAAACAAGCACAGACACTCTACCCCGATGTCTGCATTCCTAAGTAGGTCATTGTATACCCTAAGCAATGCTGACTCTGTGGAGTGATTAGCTCTAAAGCCAGACTGGAACTTATTAGCAAGGTGTGAGGTTTCGATATATGAGTTCAGCTGGTCTGTCACGACTCGTTTCAATGTCTTTGATAGGAAGGGTAGAAGGGAGACTGAGCGGTAGTTGCTCAAGTTCTCTTGGTCAAGTGTAGCTTTCTTGAGAAGTGGCCTGACTACAGCTTTTTGAAAGGTGCTGGGACATGACCTGAGGCTAATGACATATTAATTATGTTAGTTATGCATGGCAGCAGTAGATAGTAGAGATTCAGAAAATGATATAATCAAGCTACACTAGCCTTCGATCGTCGGCCCTGGTAGTCCCACTTAGTGGGCACATTATGAGCTTTCTCATTTGCATTTGGGGCTTTAAAGCTAAGATCATTCCCTAGTCGTTACTATTCACCCAGGCATTTCTAGTAAATGGGCCTCCATGATGAAATAGGTATTCCAGGGTAGGGACATTGGCAGGGTTCTAGCATCGCACTTGTGTACCCTAGCACAATGGATTAGACGTCTGGCCAATAAGAGTTGCAGTCGAGTAAGTGCGTATAGCAAAGCAATGCTCAAATAGGGTTCTTTAATAGGTTCCATTGGTCTGACTAGAATTAGAGCCGTTTGTGTGTTACTTGCTGAATCTTTGAGTTTCACAGCCTCAATTTGCTTGCTTTTAGTTCTATTATCGTAACTAAAACAACCTGCAGCTCAGGCCTCCAAAGGAAGTTATATGATTCAGTAAGAACGCTCACTTCGTTCATTACATGTTCAGCCAAGGGTAAGTTGCCTGACGCCTGCACATAAGATGGTGGCCTCTATTGCTGTGCAGGTCCTGCCACGAGAAATAATACGAAATTCACGAGTAAAGGCAGATGCGGCAGCATCAAGAAATACAGCGGAATGATATCCGATAAATAATAACGGGCATATTGATAGCACACAATGATGTTCTCTTTGAGAGTCGATGAAGCTATATTGGCAGATGGCTCTGGGGCAGCAGAAGACTGATGGAACGGTAGGCGGAAGTGGCTTGCATTTAATTTACGCAGAATGACTATTATTCGCACACTGACAAAACAGACACAGGCTTGAAACGTGTTTTAGCTGCATCATTAAAGAATTTTTGCCTGCCATCCGATGTGATTCCTTATTAGAAAGTCGTCCAGTTGTTAGAAAACCCTAGCCACAGGAAAAGGCCTTAGGAATCTGCAAATCCCGACCAAGACGGACGTACCGCAGCAAAATGATCACTTAAGGCTGCTTTACAGTTTTTATGCAACCTAAGTAGAGCAAGGTCAGCTGAGCCTTAAACTTGTAGATATCTTGTATCGTCAACCGGTACCAATTTCCGCTTCTTAAGAAACTCGTTGCTTTAAAAGTTTATAGGGCTACCTTCTTATTCAGAGCACACTGCAGGGATCTCAAAATTACTAAGGCGATTGAAGTTTGTGTTTCTGTGTTTGAGTGTTCGTGCGTGCGTACGTGCGTGCGTGTGCGTGCGTCTGTGTGTGTGTCTGTGTGCATGCGTCTGTGTGTGTGTGTGTGTGTGTGTTTGTGTGTGTGTGTGCAGGATTTGATTCTAGAGACTGGGCTCACGGGCACTCCCCCGGAGAAAGCAGAGCAGTAGTGCCCTAAACCAGCCTAGGGTCGAACAACCGGTGGGTGTGGCCTAGGAACGGGCCAGTGCCCAGCTGTGGTCTGGCAGCTGTGGTTTAGACACAGGCCGGCTTTGTCCCTCCCTCAAACTCGCAGGATCAGTTGTGGCTGGTAGGGAGTGAGGGAAATGGGAACACTGGCATAATGGAGAACAGCTGCGTTTGGGAGCCCTATAGGCGTCTGCTGAAATACAAGTCGTTGCGAGCCAGCTTCGATGCTCTGCCTGCTTCGGCATACATGCTGTTGGGAGAGCCTTAATCTACAGCGATAGCTTTGTTCTCTCTGCTACTACTAAAATGGGCTCTATCCTCACTTGGGTGGCAGCAAATTGTCTTAAATTGAATTGATGACAAAAGCAACTTGCTAGTTATGGGCCAACCAAGTGAGATTCAGATAGTTAAAAGGCTTAGGCTCAAAATCGGCTCTGGCAGAATATCTCCTGTTGAATCTGCACGAAATATAGGTGTCATGTTCCAAAGTGACCTTTCGTTAGACGACCACATCGGCTCCACAATCAAGTCTACCTACTTTCAGCTGCATAATATTGGTAAAATTCGGGCTTGTTTAGACAGGCATACCACATCTAAATTGGTCCATGCAATTGTGACATCCCGTCTCGATTTCTATCACTCACTGCTTGCTGGTCTACTGGCATGTGCAATCAGGTGCATACAGCTGTTGCAAAACTCTGCAGCTAGGCATGTCAGTCATGAGTGTCGCAGTTGCCACATCGCACCACTTCTCATAGATCTGCACTGGCTCCCAGTCAAGCAACGGATTGACTTCAAGGTTTTGTCGTTCACTTTTAGATCCTTTCATTTTTTAGCTCCAGCCTACCTGTCAGATCTATTGCCCCACCATGATAAGCATCGTACCATTCGCTTTTAGAAATCCAACTGTCTACCTATACCTCCTACAAACCTCAAATCCTTTGTAGACAGACCCTTTGGTTCGTTTGTTCCCAAAACCTGGAACTCACTTCTGACTTCAGTCACGGCAAATCCTGACTTGACCACATTTAGCTGGAAATTTAAAATGCATATATTTATTACAGCATATAGTGAGTCACTGTGACTCGTCCTTTATGGGCTTATCCGTGCTAACACTGTTGCATGCGGTCATTAACCACGCTTGCATGCTGACCCTGTGCATGTCACCCATAACCATATTATTCATGTTGTTTATCAAGAACGATACACCTCACCAATCGATCGTGTTTCCTTTGCAGCAAATGTAAAGTGCCTAGAAAGACATTGACTTCTCCAAGGGCACTTTATCAAGTGTGTTTTTACTATTTTCATTATTAATATTACATATTGACGAGGATACTGCAAATCGATATATAAACCCGCTAGGCCTCACCTCAATGTGCCGAATACGTTTGACTCAGGGGTTATGGCGCTTAACTTTAACGACCCAGGGCTTAAGTTGAATACGTTTGATTATCGAGCTTATTTGAAGACGTGGGCTTGAGCCCCAGGTTACACACGTATAGGACGCCTGTAGATGAAGATAATAATAATAATAATAATAATAAAACAGTTAAGAAAGCACCATAAGAGAACTTAATCTCTTTCTAGGCACTTTACATTTCAGTTCTCAGGGTGCTATACTAATGAATTACATTTTTATTACCGTCCTATTGGAGATGATGTTAATGCAAAACCTCAGCATGTGCTCTGTGCTGAATTGCAGTCTTGGTAGCCCAGTGCGTATAGCACTGGAAATGTGACCCAGTTCGGGGACCAGTATCACAAGATGGCCTTAGCTCTGTCTATATTTTGAAGTAATGGAATGTGCATGCCGCCAGAGCTCGAGCCGGAAGTTGCTTAAGAGAGCAAGTAGACACAAGAGCCATGGGTTACTGCTTAAACTTCTTTCTCGCTGCAACGAAACACCGACTATTGCTACCAAATACTCGAAAAAAGCCTGTCGGCAGTATGAGTAAATCGTCTTCTCGCTCGGTTGATGAAAAATTAAGGCACCACTTGACGTCACTCCTGTTGGCCATCTCTAGTGTCACGACCTGCCCGAGACACACAAGCAGAAACTGGCATATCAAGTTTCTGTTTGGAGAAAAAAACATGCCATGCTATCATAGGTAAATGGCATAGGCGTGACTATCATCTTAAAATATGGAGATGCTAGCTCTTCGGTTAGTTAGTGGTTCTAGCAGATTTCTACGTCTTAGTTAACCTGGATGCTGCATAGGCTGAAAGCTGCTATCTTTAAGAATTGCTTGTCGTCAGCTCTTGGCTCTGGCACATCTTGTGTAGGCATGAGCGTCTGTCCTTGGAGCTGCTTCAACGTGGAACAGATACTCCGGCTGTGGCTCGCGGCCTTGAACTCGCCTTGAACGTTAGTGGTTTGCTAGCAGAAAGACTTGTGAGCCTTCGGTCCCCAATTATACGAACGTACGTGTATGCACATTTGTCTATGACTCTAAACAAGCCTCGGGGAATACGTGGCTGCTACGCTTGACATTTTCAGTAGCCCGCTAAAAGCTTATGCTGCTTTCGGTGCGAATGAGATAGCCGAACGGACTTCACCTCAACCAACAACGATAAAGCAAGAGCCGTAGCCCTGTCCGAGTACAGCCGAGGAAGTACTTCTAGTACAAGACAGTAGCATAGGAGATCAGCAAGGGATTCACCAGAGTATCTAGCTTGAGGGTATTGCCAATTGCCTAGGAATTGTGGCAGAGTTGCGGAATTCCATATTATCGGACTTGCAAAGCAAACTCTTCTGTCAATAACACCGAGCCGTGTAAAGTAAAGGTCAGCTGAACTGACAGCTGCACTTGCACAATAGCAGAAAAGCCCGAGCTACCGTCACAGCTGTTGTAATGGGAACTACAAGGACGGTCTGCCTCTGTACTTGAACTGACGACTTGGTTCGCGAAGAATGAGTGCCTTGCTACGCAGGTAATCTAGCATATCTAGCACATCTAGCACTCAGTTTTACCACAGCGATACATTGCTCGAGCTTCACGACCATCAGTAGCACTCGAAAATGCATTTTCGAGTGCTACTAACGGTCGAAAATGCATTTTCGATTGCTGCTGTGGCAAGCAATTCTTTATTGTGTACTGGAAGCCCGAAGGGGGAGGGGGCAACTGTTAAAACTCTTCAGCAGCAACGTAAATGAGCTTATTGAATTAGGCGGTCTCTATTTTTCTGCAGGAGTTTTCAGATATTAGAGCGCAAGTGAGTAGATGTAACAGCTCCAGTTGCGCAGTAGCAGACTAGCCTTGATGGCTAGAAGAGCTCACTAACTCCGGACTTGCTTCGCTGCTGAGTCACGGTAGAAGTAGTCATATAGTTCGGTCGCGAAGACAACGCAGCGCCATCTGGCCGCGAGACGGAAGAGCACCATCTTGATCCGTGATGGTCGGACGGACTTACTAGCTTTAATTAGTAAAGATTGCCACTGCTTTAATTGGGAAATAAGGATTGCCTGCTTCGGGCTTCTAACCCACGACCTAGATCGTGAACAGGGAGTACCCTACTTTCTTGGCGAAGACCCAGGCGCGATTTGCTGACAAACTGGGAACATGAGGCACAGTACGTGTGTCAAAGAACCTTTCAGCCCCCCCCCCATCTGCTTGTCGTCAGCCTTCTGGACTAGCAAGAGCAAACCACACGGAAGTAGGCTGCAGGGTGCTGCAGCTCTTTGCCAGGGTCCCAACAATCACCAAGCATTTAGGGCCATTCGATTGGCTGGAGCTGAGCAATAAATATGTCAGCCTTACTTTAAAGCCACAGCACAACATGCCTACTATCCTGATGCTGGATGAATGAGAGAGCTACACCTTAAATACCACCACTCCCTCACCAACAAGCAGGACGTCGGAAGTGCCTTTGTATGCACTGCATTAGCACCAGAGAAAACCGCTGGAGAAAAGGATGCTAGTGCCAACTATGAGCCTTCATCAAGTCTTTGCTGTTGTTGCACGCCCAGCCCTTTCACTCATCTCGAGCAGCTATCAGTCTGCTGCTGCTAGCCACAGTGGCTGTGATTGACACGGTTCCTATTCATTTGTAACATGGCTCACCGTCGAATTGACAGCCGGGCCAGTACTACCTTCGTCATTCAGATTGTTTCGAGGGCAAAGGTCATTAAATGTGCTGGTCACAGTCGGCACGATTTCCGACCGGATTTCGCTCATGAGGATGCCATGCAGGTGAATCAAAAGGACTCGCAACAGCAGGATTAAGCTGCCGGGCAGTGAGGCAGCAGTAGAAAGCATTTACCATGTAAGGCTTCCACTGACAAGTCATGGCAAGAAGCCAGTTCACTAAAAATTCTGCCCAGGCTCCTAACTCTGGTAGAAGAAGCTCAGAGTTGGTGTCCTCAAGAAGTGGCACCAAACTATCTCAAGATTGGCGTTTTGTGCACATTTCATTCGAAATTATTTCCTATTTGGTTGGATCATAGCTAATTCGCAGTACGAAGCACAGGCTCTGTGTTCGATCTGTTGGTTTAATGCGTGTGCCTGACTTGTCATTGGCAGATCTTTGCAACCCAAAGGTAGTCCATTGGCTTTAAAGATACCCGCTCACCCCAGTTTAACTTATGCAATGAAGTTTCTGTGAGCTCTTAAAGCGGCGTTAGTGCAAACTAGTGACAGGCTACCTCCCCAGCGCCTTAATTATTTCAGCAGACCTTTAGATCTTGCTTAATAATAATAATAATAATATTGCACTTGATAAAGCGCCCTCAGAGAACTTAATCTCTTTCTAGGCGTTTTACATTTGCTGCAAAGTGATACGCAATAGAATAGTAAGTAAAATCATGCTTGAAAAAACAAACAAAATGAATAACATGGTTAGGGGTTACATGCACTGGGTCAGCATGCAAATGTGGTTAGTGGCAGCATGAACAGTGTCAGCACGCATAAGCACATCGAGGACGAATCACAAAGACCCACTAAATGCTGTCCTAAATAGGTATGTTTTTAAGTTTCTTTTAAATGTTGCATATTCCATTCTTGATATTGAGCAAATCAATCCAAAAGATACCCCTCTTCCTCGAGTGTACAACGACCTTCTTAGCTCAGCTAATCGAAGAGTTGCCCAGCTGCTACTTCACCAAGTTTTCTCGGCAGCATTTAGCACAATTATTGAGCAGATTTTAAATATATAATTAAACATAAGTCTTTTGCGTAGCTTTTTAAGATATGTCTTTCTAAGATAAGATAACTTTCTAATAACATGGGTGACATACACAGGGTCAATATGCAAGTGTGGTTAGTGGCAGCATGCAACAGTGTCAGCATTCATAAGCACATAAGAGACGAATCATAGGGACGTCAAGGTGAAAGCATTTTACGACCAAGGTCATAGGCTCGAGCCGCCTGGTAGTGTATGGGAAGTGCCTGAATATAGAATAAGCTCTCTTGGGGCACTATACAATGAATTATATTTATGCTTAGACACAGACACAGACACACAAACACACACACACACACACACACACACACACAGAAACACACACACACGTATATATAAATAAATAAATAAATAAATATATATATATATGTATATAGTGATACCATATATATATATATATATATATATATATATATATATATACAACAAGAAACAGCAATATATATATATATATATGTGTGTGTGTGTGTGTGTGTGTGTGTGTGTGTGTGTGTGTGTGTGTGTGTGTGTGCGCGCGTGCGTGTGTGTGTTGTCACTCCCCCACGTCTGTGCACAATGTGGGCTTGCTGTTTCAAAACGGCTGTCGTTGGATGAGCATGCTGTCTCGAATGTCAGTTCAGAGTATTTTCATCCAAGGCACATTGCTTAAACTAATACTTAGGCAAGCTTAGACAAGCATATGACCATCAAACTAGTTCGGCCGTTTGTGACACCACTTATAGGTTACTGTAACGCCCATTATTCAGGACTCGGAGCCTGTGCCAATCTGAGTTTGCAGTTTGTGCAAAGCTCAACAGCTCTTGTGTCATCAAAGGCATAGCCTCAAGCAACACCATTTTCGTCTGAGCTTCATTCACTCTCTATCAGGAAATGAATATACTTTGTTAAGCCTCTTTCTGTGGCCTATAGTTCGTTTCACTGGCTTGCACCAGCCTAACTTACCAAGCCCCCTTACTCTTCCTTGTGTGCCATCCCACCGGCCACTATTCGGCTTGCAATAATTTAGCTGTACCCTCTTTACATCGAATGTCTTTCGGTGATGGGCCTTCAGTTCGCATGCACACAAACTTTGAGCCGAACTCCCGTCTTATGTCACTACCTGCATTGACTTTGCTTTGTCAAAGTCTCAGCTAACGATACAGCTGCTCCTCAGCTAAGCTTGCCCGGCTATCCACTGAGCTTGCCTTTATTTTCATTTCACGTCTGTTTCTTTCTTATGCATGATATGCATGATGTGCATGATGTGCATGATGTGCGTGATGTGCATGATTCCCACGGAGGTGGTCAGCAACGGGTCCAACTGACCAATAATCATGGGGGTCTTTTAGTCTGAGTCTGCATTCTCGTGTAAGCATAATGCCTGCGTGCTTTTGAATGTTTTTTAAAGTACCCTACCATGATTTTTGTTAAGTCTTTGTATGACCTCTTTTGCAGTGAATTATATAGCGCTGGGAAAGAGATTACGCTCAAGTAGGGTGCCATGCAAACGACCGATTATCTATCTCATTATTGTTTCGCTACGTGAGACTCAGCCGTCCAGTCGAATGGGAAAGTAAAGCAGAACATGTTCGGAAATCGCTTTGAAATGACGACATTGACTTCGCGACAGAAAGAGTGCACATGCTTGTACAGTCAAGTTCAATTAGAAGGATGTGGAGGGGTTTCTGAGCCTCGGTTGATTGGTTTTCCTGAAGAAGCTCAAATTAAGCCTCTCAAAGTAAAACTATCAAGCCGATCGAGGTGCTCTGCCTTAAGAGTTATCTCTGGCTATTTTGCTTTCAATTAGACATTAATTAGAGCGTGCACCGAGGCCTGAAGGTCTTTTCTGGGTGGCAAGCATAATTCCAGGGAGAGATTCCCTAGCAAGTGATTTTATAGGCCTCTGGGCATGTGTGCAGATTTAAAATGCTACGCCACGTGGATATGCATTTTTCTTTGACTATTCAAAAAGACTGCAATAGATGTATGGATTCAATGCATTTCTTTGTCGAGGGACAGTCGCAATTAATTTGTTTTCTAAATACTATCATACTTTTAGAATTTCCGACGTTATCATTATTTTTCAGCAGTCCAGCCAGGCGGCTCTGGAACCTTCAGGAGGCAGCCGCAGGGCTTCAGATTACGGTGGGCATTTTTCCTTCGAAGATTGAGTCTGAACTGGCTATTGAGCGATACCCCTACATCACTAAGCTTCAGCTACCGCTGCAAGTCAAAACGCCCAATCTTAGAAGAGATAAGAAACCTTGATGGGTGTGGCATGAAACTGTTTATCCAGAATGGAATTGTTGAAAAGCTAATGATACCACTAGTTTCTTGCTCCTCTCTAACTTAAGTTGCTCAAACTCTTTTTTGTGCAGGCTTCTAAGAAATTATTACAGCTGAAGATAGTGCTGAATATTGCGCTTGCTTGAGTTCTACATCTATAAACTTCTTCAGCAAGATGTACAGATGCATTTCGTGATTTGTTCGTGATAATGATTTGCGGCTTCACCGGAACACAATTGGGAACACACTTTGAAAGGATATTTATCATCACTACCTCTCTCTCTCTCTCTTTCTCTCTCTCTCTCATTCGATTATTCTCTCTATCATTTTTGAACTCCTTCACAGTCTGAAGATCTCCTTTTCCATCTGCTTCTCTTGAAGTTAATTCGGGACCTTCGATTAGTCACTTGTTTCTTTCTTTTATAAGGATTGCTGGTGAGCAAAGTTTTGGCTCTGAATAACTGACTATGGAGCTCGAATTTCACAACTCGTTCGTTCCTTCTACTATTCAGTGGGGCTTGTCCAGTCTCGTTGTCTTTAGTTACTAACTGTTTAGCCCCATGTTTTCCAAATATTCTCCTGTGCAAGGTTTATCACTTTTGATAAGCTGAGGCAGCCACCATTCTTGCAAGATGATGCCAAAGCAGCCGCTTAAAGTCACTCAAAGCAGGCATGAAGTGCACCAAGGTCATTTGCTCGAATGAATAACATATATATAGAGCTAGTGAATCGTCGATCGCTTTGCCGGTCGCTGTTTTGTGATTTTTTGGGTCTCACTCTTGAAGAACTAATCCAGTGCATTGAGGAGAGCCGTGCAGAAAGTGAGGCCTTGCTTCGTACACTATATGGCCACTAAATTTTCGGAGCTCGAATCTAAATATCTCTAGCATACTTGTAATGAAATGATCGCGGAAGGCCCACTGTTACACCCCGGATCAAAACTGTGTGTCTATTTCTCTGCCAACTCACACAGCACTGAAAACAGCCAAATATGCCACTAACCACATCAAATAAAAGATTTACTGACCGGCAGCAAACTACTTAACATTTTTATACTTTTTAAGGGACAGGTTATTATGACACTCGCTCGTACCTTTGATTTGATGCCTCCAAGCACTTCAGCATGTCGAATTCTCTGAATTTCTTTGCTGCATGTATTGATGACATCCGCACATGAGTGGAAGCAAGCTTTCTTAAATTGAATGATGATAAAAACCAATTTACTGGTAACGGGCAAACCAAATGTGATTCGGAAATTGGAAATCTTAATGCTCACGACTGGCTCTGCCAGCACAGGTTCTGTTAAATCTGCAAAAAATCTGGGTATTCCGTTCAAAAGTGACCTTTTTATTAAACAATCACATCAGGTCCGCAGTCCAGTCTGCCTAATTTCAACTACATAACAATACTAAAATGTGGGCTTGTTTAGACAGGGAAATCACATCTAAATAGGTCCATGCATTTGTGACATCCTGTCACGACTTCTGTAACTCACTGCTTACTTGCCTACTGGCTTGTGCGATCAGGTGCTTACGGCTGGTGCAAAACTCTGCAGCTGCACTTGTATGTCACCAGCGTCGCAGCTGCCATATCGCATAACTTATCTCCGACCTGCACTGGCTCCAAGTAGAGCAACGCATCGGCTTCAAGTTTCGGTCACTCACTTTTCGGTCCCTTCATTCTGTGGCTCCAGCCTATCTCTCAGACCTACTCCCCCATTAGGCTAATATACCTCGTACGAACCTCAAATTCTGTGGAGACCCTGCTTTTAGTTCGTATGCTCTCATTGCATGGAACTCACTTCCGGCTGGCATCACAACATCACCTGACTTGACCACATTTAGGAAGAAGCTAAAAACATATCTATTTACCACAGCATTTAGTGGATCCACGTGATTCTTTCTTTGTGTTCTTATGCGTCTGACACTGTGCATACTTCCAGTAACTATGTTTGCATGCTGACACTCTGTATGCCACCTCTAACTATATTATGCTTGTTGTCATAGAGCATGCTACAACTAAACCATTCGACTGTGCTTCCGTTGCAGCAATTATAAATTGCCCGAAAAGAGAGTTTGGGTGCACCGTGCGCGCTATAACAAATTTATTATTACTAACATGTATTGTTATTATTATTCAGTGAATTTTTGCAGCCAGCTGTGCTAATTACTGGTTGACCTCAGTGTCTTCTTCCTTGCTGTAGCATGCTAGCCATGGCACGACACTCGTTCGCTTGTGCATGTTTGATAACGTACATTATTTAACCCAGTTAGAGTTGATTCTCTCGAAGCGTGTCACTAATAACCTGCACAGAGAGAGAATAACTTTTCTTAGAGCTCTTCGGGCGACCTGTTATACACTAGTGTTGTTGTTTTTTGTTGTTGTTTTTTCGTTCTGCGGCTATGTTGAGAAAGGCTGCCGTCGCACATTAGGCTGACCGCCAGCAGGGAGATGTCAGCAGGCAGCCATGGTGGATCCTGTTTGGGATGAGGATGTTGCTGAGGAAGGCGTGCAGAAACCCTGGTCTCACGGATTTGGCATGTGACTTCATTTGTTAATTAATGGCTGGCAGGGATATACCAAAGTTAATCCGATGAAACCCTTATTAATGTCCCAACTGAGTCAGCAGCATCTCGACTACGCATAACCAGTAGAGCAGAGCACAGCGAGACCAAAGCGAAAGCAGAGTGAGAGCACAGCGGCCTAAAATCTGGAGTCGGCGTAGGGACAGAACCCTATCAAGAATCAAGCCCCTCGTGAAATCGCGACGTTCTATATCGCAGCTCTTCGAAGTTTGCTTGCATAGATGGAATTGCCATGAAACATCTGCCGACTGGCTCAACTCAGCACCTCGATCCAAAGTAGGATTAAAGGTTCATTTATCATTGGCAGCTGGTTACGTGCCTGACCACTCAAAATATTGTGTCGTTCTATAACACATAATCTTAAGTGAACATCAGTCATTTTTACTGACCGGGTAGGGTCAGGGACGAACACAAATCGGGCACTGGATTAAAGGAAAAAATTGAGCACCGTGCTAAAAATGCTATTGAAATATAAAAGCTCAGGCTCCACTGGATCTGCAGTACGAATTTTGCAAACCTAGTCGATAACCCTTGCCGCTAAGAGCTCTGGTAACAACACTTAGTTCCTACGTGCTAAAGTAGGGGCTACATCCGTTTGCAATCTTGTCTTAACAAGCCGATGCTTTATAAATTTCCTCAACACGTTCAATTTAAGATACCACAGGCATATATGTACAGATTTCCTCATCATGAAAGGGGCCTCGTATTAGATGCAGGCGGCCGGTGGTCATCCAGCGGGCCTCTAAATTAAGGTGTACACAAGGATCTGTTATGAATTCACTTTTCTTTTACACTCTATTTCCCGACCAGGCCAAGCATTGTACCACCCGCTTTTCGGAATCCAACAGTCTACCAATACCTCGTACAAACCTCAAATCCCTTGGAGACGTGCATTTAGTTCGTATGCTCCCGAAGCCTGGAACTCACTTCCGACTTGCGTCACAACATCCCCTGATTTGACCACATTTGAAAAGAACTTAAAACGCACCTATTTAGGACAGCATTTAGTGGGTCCACGTGATTCATTCTTCTTGATGTGCTTATGCGTGCTGACACTATGCATGCTGCCACTAACCACATTTGCATGCTGACGCTGTACATGTCACCCCTAACCATGTAATTCATGTTTATCAACCATGAAATTACTCACCATTCAATTGAATTTCCCTTTGCAGCAAATGTAAAGCGCCTAGAAAGAGATTGAGTTCTCTGGGGGCGCTTTATCAATTGCACTACCATTATTAATGTTGTTATTATTATACTCTCCTTTTTAAACAGCTGATTGCCAAAAAGCAATTTAGGCTTAATTTATTCATCGATGACAAATGTATGTACCTGGCGGTTGATTCTTCCTTGCATTCCAGCATCTCACGCTCTATCAGGTACCCAGGTGAAAAGATTGCTGGCATTTTTACTTGGGCATCATAAAACATTCTGAAATTAAATGACGACAAATACCAATATTTACTTCCAAGCCAACCTCGAATTACTCAGGACTGGGAAAGCCTAGCCTTGCGAATTGCTTCTATCAGCGTAGCTCTTATTCACGGGAAGACCCAAACATGTGCTGCAGTTCAGACAAAACTGACGGTGGAATAATTAAAATCATGCATCTGATAAAGCTCCATCAGAGAACTCAATCCCTTTCTAGGCGCTTTACATTCGCTGCAAGGAAAATGCGATCGAATGGTTAGTGGTAGCATGCTCAATAAACAACAACAGTAACGTGGTTAGGGGTGACATGCACAAGGTCAGCATGCAAGTGTGATTAGTGGCAGCACGGAACAGAGTCAGCATGCCTAAGCACAGAAAGGAGAATCACGGGGACCCACTAAATGCTTTCATAAATAGGTGAGTCTTCAGTTTCTTTTTAATAGTAGTCAAGTCAGGAGATGTCGTGACACAGGTCGGCAGGAAGTAAGAGGCTTTGGTGGAAGCATGCAAAATGAGCTGGTGAAGGGCAGTAAAAGCAGTCTCGGGTAGCTCCGCAGGCAGGCGTATGGCGAGGTAAGCTGGCCTCCACCTAAAGGTCATTCGTGAGAAAGATTGGCTACTCGAAGTTCGAGCGGGCTTTTGAGGCCCGAGCTCGTTGCTGAGGGATAGAGTGGCAAGTTGCCTCCCACCATCCATTCAGGATTTTTTGCTCCAGTGATGGTACTGATCAATATTCTTCCGTACCTTGTCCTGTGATCAGCGCCGCTACAAACAGTTATTCTTATTGAGCTGACCATTCTTTGAGTGGTAATGATGGAGGTAGCACAGAAAAGGAAGCTAAGTCTACCGCTAACAGGACTTAGCTGACCAGTGCAGAAGTAGCTGATTTGGATGCAAGCTGTTTGCAGTTGAACTAAGCGCTCGAGGTTATGTTAATATGCCGGCCACCTATTTTCCGGATCGTATCAGTTTTGAGTTAAGAATCTGGAATAATTGCAACAATAGGGAGAAACACAAAAAATAAATATATTTTGAACGTATATATTGAATCTATAATATATATTGAAACAATGTATAATACATATTGAAACAATATTTACCACCGAAGCAATAGGGAGTGAAATGTTATGTATCTCCGTCTGTAATTCCACAACACGTGCAAAGATTATGTGGGTTTTAGGCAGGAGAGGTTTGTATAGCCCATTCGCAGCCTTTGCGGCTTTCGGTACGCATTCGGTGCCAACAGACTTCATCTCACGCAACAAAGAGAAAGTGGGAAGCATAGCAGGGTCAGGAGAGCAGTTGAGGTAGTGAGTAACGTGGAAGTAGCAGCTCAGGACCGCTGAAAAGAAAGAGCCATTTTTGGCAGCAGGAGAGTGGTTGTCGTTGCTTAAGAATCGTGGAAGCGAGTTTCGCAGTCTAAGACTTGCAGTGTAGCTGAAGTAGGTAGCGCTCGAATATGGCCACAACGCGAACAATTATCGCATGGAAGGTTATTGGCTGTGCTCCAATTGAAAGTTAAGGAATTAATGAGATATCAGTCTTCCCTCTCTCGGATAGGAGTGAAGCGTCAGCTGGAAAGCAGACAGGGTCAAAGGTTAGGCTCTGGTTCGAAGAAAAACTTCGCATCCAGGGCTGCCGCCCGGACATTCCTTAGCAGCCAGCAGTTGGACCGTAGGTGTGCTCATGCGTCTTCCATGCAAGCGTTTGCTAAGAGCTGATGCTCAGCATTTGGTTCTTATTTTGAGAAGCATCTGCATGCGCGACAGATAGCATGGCAGGTAGCTTTCGTTCTGGTTAGCTGGTCGATCAGGCGACTGGCCCGGCCGTGGTAAAGTGTACTGCAGTTAGAGGCGAATAATAAAAAAATGGCACACTTTAGGAGTTATCTCCACAAAACCTGGGATTTACCCCCAATTTAATAATCATTCCATAATGAGAACCGATGAAACTGTCATCATGCCGTCATCGCGACATTAAGAACCTTGTTGATGTAACAACGGCTGCAATATCGAACTTCTGACATCCTCGAAGAGCCAAGGGCAGTCTTTGCTGAAAGCCTAAATATGTGTATATCGATAGCCGACTTATTCGATAGTATGCACTGTGATGATTTGCAAAAAAAATACTAACTGATTTAACAGCCTCTTTTGTGTAGCAACAGAAGAGCCTTTACGGATATAACCACCGCTTGCAGCCACGATGAAGACTCACCCGCTGGAGGATTTGAACGTACGACCGCGGGACCGAGATCGTGAAAAGCAACCACCTTACCTAGTGAGCCAACACGGCTGTCCAGCAAAACTCCTCATCAGATACATAAAACTTCGCTTAGCACTCGACCTCAACCAAAGACAAATAAATAAATCTCACATATATCAACAAAGACTTACTGCATAATATCACGTTCGAGGATGCTTCAGAACGTGGACAAATCAATAATATGAGAAATCGACAGTTGCAAAAAGACAGCTGAACTTATATTTTCAAATCTCACGTTGATCCGTATTGCCGAGTGATGGAATTTACAAAGCACAAAGCCCAAACAGCGAAGGAAGCAATTTTAATTTGACCGCCGAGTAAACGACAAGCTACGAACATGTTCCCCGATGAGCCTAGGTTCAGTAAGTTGAAATAAATTTAGTGTCTTTAAAAATTCAACGCGAAAAAAAATTGATCTTGGTTAAGTTATTAAAACAGTTTTCTGATTACTCACCGTTAATCGGTAGAGGCTATGTTTGTCGCCTCAGTCTGCAGCCATTGACTGGACAACCAGCCGTATGTAGGCTGCTGCTGCTGCTGCTTCTCTGCTGCTCATTCTTCTTCTTCTTCTTTGGAAGCGTCTCTTGCGCCTTTTCTGTCCCGTAATCTAATCGCGAAATCTGAGTATCCTACTCCGCAATGAATTTTATAGAGATGACCAAGAAAAGCTCCAGATTCGAGTCTGACGACTTTCAGCCCATTTACGCTGGAAGAATTCCGTCTCACTTGGATAAAGACGGTGCAGCTAAGCTGGTCTGTGCAATAGCGTCATTCTTTCGATGGTTCTTTAAGTCGCTGTACGCAGGTCTAACTGCTGCTGAAATTGAACGCTGACGGCCAATATAAAATTTTTCAGGTGATCTTTTCTTTCGTGAACTTCGCTGCGGCTACATTACGGCACTTGTCATTCATCTTCGCTGGATCCTCACCAAGCAGCGTGTGGACTTGGAGATTGTATCGCTGACCTCTAGGCTGCTTCACTCTCTCGGTCCGGTATACCTATTTGAAATTCAACCCTCCAGCTAACAGCAAACGCTTTATGACTTTCGGCATACGGTTGCACTACTAAGAAAGGCTCAATTCATTAGAGGTCTGATCTTTACATACTATGCTCTCGATAAAAGAAATTCTTTGCTGACTGATACCGTAATGTAATGTAATTTATCTCCATCTGTAACTCCACAAAGTAATAAAGACCACGTGGGTGTTACGCAGGTGAGTTTTGTATATCGAACTCACAGCCTAAGCGGCTGTCGGTACGCATTCGGTAGCCAACAGACTTCGTCTCACGCAACAAAGAGAAAGTAGGAAGCATAGTAGAGTCGGGAGAGCAGTTGAGGTAGGGAGTAGCATAGAAGTAGCAGCTCAGGACCGCTGAAAAGGATGTGCCATAGTCAGCAGTAGGAGAGTAGTTGTCGTTGCGTAAGAGTTGTGGAAGCGAGTTCCACAGTCTAGGACCTGTAGAGCTAAAGCTTCTGTCGCCAACAACTGTCTTTAAGAGGAGGAATGGGACAGCTAATTTATTGTCCACACAGGACCTGAGGGCATGAACAGGGTGAAACTGATGCAGCAGTTCAGCTAGGTACGAAGGAGCCAAGCCGTGGCGGGCCTTGTGGGTCAGCGTAAGAACTTTGCTCTGTATCCTTTGCTCAACCGGCAACCATCCTAACTCTTTCAGCATAGGAGACACGTGCTCAAACCGCTGGGAATTAAAGACTAGCCTTGCAGCCATATTCATTCCCCGCTGTAGTGACATAATAGCTTTCTTTGGTAGCCCAGCCAAAAGGGAATTACAATAATCAAGCCGAGACAGAACTAAAGAGCTAGTTACATTTTTTACAAGCCAGTGTGGGAGACCGTGCCAACATTTGATGGGATATGTTTTTTTAAAGAAGCTGATTAATTACATGGTCCTCGTAGCCTTCATGTCGACTTTCTAGAGTTTCTTTTGTATACTTTCATGTTTTGAAATTTCTCATGTTATTACTAAGCAAGTGACATACTTTATAGCCAACAGGTGAATAGTGCCCAAAAAGAGAATTATCTCTCTATTGGAGCCACGTAAACTTTGTTTATCATTATTAAAAAAGCGTTGGTCCGTGAAAAATGGATGGTTCACGATGATAAATTGAAAAATTAAAGTTCATGCAGAAAAGCATACGTCTGCAAGGGGACTCTGCTGCAATAACTCACCAACCGGCGGACATTGAGATTCACTGCCCCGGTTTCTAACCGATACAAAATACAGCTGACCATGCCCAAAGCATGGCTTATGCGTACTCATTCGAATGACTGGAGCAAAAAATTCATGTGCGTAACCGAACATAAGGTAATTCAGAATATCAAAAACAATTAGCTGCTGAAAATGCTTGAAATGCCATGAGCGATTTGTTTTAACCAATGAAATCAATTTACACGTATGGTTAAAGCATAGTAAAAAGTAAATTTTAATAATTTTAGCAGCCTTATTTGAATAGCGGATGGTCGGCCAAAGGCCGCTATCGCCTCGCTTGCTTGCTACAACAAAGGATTGTCTACTACAGTATATGACGATAAACAGTTTGTAAATAAAACACTATGCAAATTTTAGTAAATACTAAGAAGTTCGTAAGCACGTATAAATCATTAAACGAAAAAATAATATGTATCATAATGATAGCATCGTATGAGTAGCTTACTTGCTTGCACTTTCTTCTCTTAGACAAAACTTATTAATTGGTTCACCTAAGAGCTTTGACCATGGAGGGACTTCAGCTAGTCATGTATACATGGGTTCACCTAAATGCGGAGGCCGTCTACCTTTAGTCTATCGGAAAAAAGTCAGGGGTAAAAGTGTGTATCAATCTAATTCTTTCGGCTGGGGAGGATATTTAATTTTTTACGAAATTAAGAACGATTCGTGTATGCATGTAGCTGCCCGTAGTCTCAACCACGATGACTCACAAGCCGTTAGATCTTAGCTAAAACTAAGTGTCCCATTCAAGTTTAACTTTGCTATCCGTTCAACTGAGAGATAATATCCACATTAATTACATCTGCAATTATGTAACGTGATCATCAATAGCGTGCTCATCACTCTAACACAATTCAATAGGCAATTAAATGCTCAATTTAAGAAATTATAAGCGCTACTACAGAAGAACTTATCATATCAAGACTAAATAGTCATGACATTGCTCAGTCACTGAATGCTTCGATCGTCGATTCTTACTTAAGGACTTTTGGTGCCTATTGAAAAGAGCTATTTATTATATTTATATATATAATATTAAAAAGACTTATTTTCTCTTCAGGCCCTTCACATCTCGCTGCAAAGGAATCAGTGTGCATGGGGTGAGTGACATTTGTGGTCTCATCATGAAAAGGCAGGCAAATTAGCGTCAGGCATAAGCCCACGTTTTTAAGTAAACATGAATACGTCCTCGGTGACCTGTTAGGAAGACCTCTGGCCGCACTAAATAACGATGCACGAGTATGCACGCATTGCGCGCGGAAAAAAATAAGGCAAACTCACTCGTGTAAACGGAAGGCAGACAGGAGCAGGTGCGTCTTTAGCTGAGACTTTGAAGATGCAACGTCGGTGCAAAAATAGAGGCCGTAGCTGGAAGTGAGTTCTAGACTTATGGCGCGTACGATTACGGACACAGCGATATGCTGATGCAGCTGAAATACACCCGAGTTCTTCAGCTTCGCTCTCAAAACCTTGCGACTTTCCGTGCAGGAATATGGCGGAGGCAGCCCTACTGTGGTAATCCACGATTATTCGACCACCTCTCGATTAAACTGATCGGGAGCTCGTTTCCACTGAGATCGATTAAGCAGCACGGTTAGAATGTTGATTGCAGCTTCGGTATGGTTCGAATTATGAAACATTAGCCGTCTGCATAAGCCAGGTTGTAATTGCCGCTATATTGTTTGTGCCTTCTGAATTTTACCAATAGGCAGCCGGTCTTGTTACAATTTACAGTTTAGGTGGCATAAAGGTCAAAGTCCATGAAAAAGACAGTCAGGTGTGCTCTAGCCTTTAATGAAATGTACGTATCTCCGTCTGTAACTCGGCAAAGCCATAAAGACTGTGTGGGTGTTACGCAGGAGAGTTTTGTATAGCTCGCTCACAACATGAGCAGCTTTCGGTATGCATTCGGTGATTGACTTGATCTCACTAAAAAAGATAAGTGGGAAGCATAGCTGGGTCAGGAGAGCAGTTTAGGTAGTGAGTAGCATGAAAGTAGCAGCTCAGGATGGCTATAAATGAAGTGCCATGATCGGCTTTAGATTCGCTGCAGCTCCTTCTATTTATGCGCACGCCTCTCCGGCAAGGGAATTAGACTCACGACGCCGTTTTTACCTCGAGATTAATGTCTCTCTCGTTCTTAGTCTCGCTCTGTCTCTCTGTCTCTCTCTCTCTCTGTCTCTCTCTCTGTCTCTGTCTCTGTCTCTGTCTCTGTCTCTCTCTCTCTCTCTCTCTCTCTCTCTCTCTGTCTCTCTCTGTCTCTCTCTCTCTCTCTCTCTCTCTCTCTGTCTCTCTCTCTCTCTCTCTCTCTCTCTCTCTCTCTCTCTCTCTCTCTCTCTCTCTCTCTCTCTCTCTCTCTCTCTCTCTCTGTCTCTCTCTGTCCCTCTCTATCTCTGTCTCTCTGTCTCTCTGTCTCACTGTCTCTCTTTGTCTCTCTCTCTCTCTCGCTCTATCTGCCTCTCCTCTCTCTCTCTTTCTCTCTCTCTCTTTCTCTCTGGGTTTACTCACCATTCAAATCCTAAGCATCGCATATGAATGTTTTACAGGAGGCATTAATTTCTTAATTTCTGCCAGAATCTTTCACAGTGTACTAAGAAAACTAAGGAAACCATACTTGACTGCCGCATTGAACCAACGGGTGCAGCTGTCGCTTGAATTGCTTTCGTGACTGACTGTGTGCACAGTGAGACCACGATCGAGTTTTGGCAATCCACGTACCCTTTGATCACTTATCCTTCTCTAGGTTTATGCAGAAGACCTCATGCACACTCAATCATCATATCTAAAATAAAGGTTAGAACACTTGACCACTTCATCCACCTAGGAAAAGAAGACACTTAAAGGCTCTCACCACCACTGGCTGTTGACAATAAAGGTTTGCCGGCTGTAGGACTTGAACCCACGACACGAGTTGGTCAAGTGCGAGCGCCTCACCCTTGGGCTAACATCTAGGGATCGAGCCTTCCCAGTATCAGCTGCTGCTTCCTGCCCCAGCGCCTTCCTTATGCTCCGTGGAGCTAATGGCTTGAAATGTCGCACTGCTGTTCTTGAAGATGGCCTAAAAACGCTGTCGTAGAGAAAGCTATCCCAGATTAAACTCGCGATTAGCCCTCAATACGGCAGTAATACATTTTACAGGTTCAAATAGTTCGTAATAGGCTATTGCTACAAAACGTTAGGCGAAACATTCCCGTCGTGGCAGTAGGTTTAAGTGGCAAAAGATAGGTCATAATTCCAGTGCTAAACTTTATTTTAGTCTTCAATTACTCTTCGTATTAGCTCAGCTGCCAAAGATGCACCAGCTTTTCCTAAGCTCATTTTTTTCGGTGTGGAATCTAGGTAGCAGTTTTTTCTTTTCCCAAAGATTATTGGCAACTTTTTGCAAGGAAACGATTAATAGCTATTACTGAACACCACTTGGGTCTCAGACGGCTCAACTCGTGATGGCATGACAGCTCAAATCTCACACTAGTTTGGGTAGCAGCACTACACATAATGTTTTGAAAGGCCTGAAGCTCGCGATGGTAGCGGAAATTCGTGCTCGATAGTGAGCTAACCACAGCATCTTATTGGAAAAAGCACAAACAATAGCTTGTATATTGCAGTTGATACAGCAGGTCAATATTACATACTCGCTGACAGGCTTACAGCAGCTCATGCTCAGCTTAAAGACTCGCCGACTTGGAGACCATTACTCCAAGCGACTGACAGCAATTGAGCCCATGCCTTACATAAGAGACAGGTTGTAAGTCATAGAATAATTTCGTTCATATGTAATCAAAAATCACACTGGCTGCTCATAAGCGTGGGCTTGTTGCCGCTATTTAATAAGCGGCCCTCAGTTATGAACTAGCTGCCAACTGGTATTTCGTAATAGAGATTCAGCTGTTTTGCTTATAATTCGTAATTGTGGGCATTACAAAGTGCAAATTTCTAGCATAACGCTATTGACTAAGGATGGTGGTACTTGTTCGGGCTCTCTGTTGCTCTCAGACATTTCTCACTAATTTAGCAGATGTTCTACTAATTCAGATATTCTTCTCACTTCTATTTTATGGGTTCGTTGTGCACTGATGACAACATTGCTGAACGACTCCAAGGCTTGCAGAATTAATCTGCTGAATACCGAAACTCACTGGTATAACAAAGGATGGCTTCAAAATCGATGGCACAATAATAATAATAATAAACTTGATACAGGGCCCTCAGAGAACTCAATCTCTTTGTAGGTGCTTTACATATGCTGCAAAGGAAGCAAGATCGGATGGCTAGTGGAGCCATGCTCGATAAACAAAGCGAATAAACATGGTTAGCAGTGACATGCACAGGGTCAGCAAGCATAAAAAACCGATTGTGTAGAAATCGACGGCATTCTCTAATACAATGCGGAGTTGTGTATTTTCTCATAATGTAACTCCACTTCTGCCTTAACTAGAATCTCCATAATAACAGATCTGTAAGTCAGGACTATATTGATTACTATGGTTTCTTGATTTCATAAGGAGTTCTTTCACCGACAGCCTTTTCTCGTTCCTGGTTATTGCACATAGATGTGATCCAGTACCTTCAAACCCGAGCAAGAACTAGCGAACACTGGTGTGGTTCAACCTGCTGACACATGGAGGCCTTTGGATGAAGGAGCAGTAGGCTTCTGCAATCTTTGGCATCGGCGAAGCTTGCGATCCTAGAGAATCGGCGATGCTTGATTACTGCTTTCTTCTGTAGCTCGCTCTGTTTAATGCGACCTTTCTTGTCAGGCTCATTTCGATGAATGCCCCACTATGACATTCTAGATTTACCATTCAAAGTAGAGGCCGGCAGTATGTTGAGAGAGGTGTGTCAGTGCCGAAAGCCATAATTACATTTTGCCTACAACTCTCGAGTGTCACATCCGATTCCCAGCTGCTAGCTTAGAATACTAGCGAGAGGAAGCACCTGCGGAAATTCTGACATAACCAAGATGCATTGCTAGAATGCACCTTCATGCTACTTATACCCGAATTCAGTTCCCCTGCGAGACGCAGCAGTGCGATATACATGACCTCAGTTGATCTATTCAAAATTATTTAACCTAACATGCTACGGGCGTTCTAAACAAAATTTGCCGAGGAAAGTGATCCCTTAACAGAATAGCTCTGGCATTACTGTACCAGACAATATCAGTCTAATTTCTTGGTCATCGTTGCAACCATTGCTATTAATTAGCAACCCACGGAGTCTGAAGATCAAGATTATGGTAAGTAACATGCAAGCGAAAATCAGAAAGAGCAGGGCTATATAGACCTGTGAATAATCAAGTTACCGAGATTTCTAGATTTTTTTTAGATAACTTTTGTCCCTTAAAAATGACCGAATTGCTAGCAACAGTCAGCAAAAGGTACAAACGACGAACTCACACTAACCCCCACACTCTCACACCCACCCGCACACACACAAACGCACTCACACCATCTCCCACACACACGCACGCACGCACACACACGCACACATACACGCACACACAAACACATAACTGCGTATGCCTACGGGCACTTAAGACGTAGATTATCAATAAGCAATCGATAGTTAAGTTGATGTTCACATGCTGTTCCCTCGATGATCCTAAGTAAGCATATCGTACACTGTATTAGTTCACATTCTTAGGTGAGGGTTCTGCCATTGCAGCAACCCGCCGGTTGGGCAGTGTATATTAACTATCCTGCCTTTTGAAATTTTCCTCAAATGATTCAGTTAAATAAACCAGCAAGTGAATCTGTAAACAGCATTTTTGTTCCATCTAAGTAAGGGTGGTTTGGTCCAGGGGTTATGGTGCTTGACTTTGATGACCTAAGTCTAGGGCTTGAAAGCTGCTCATGTGTAAAGAACCTGAATAGAGAATAAACTCTCTTATGGAGCTACATACATTAATTACATTTTTAAAGCTACAATTTATACTGGTTGCAAAAGTAAAAATACTACAGGGATAGCTGCGTTTTACAGTTGAATCAAAGGAATTCAGTAGCTTTACAATAATAATAATAAGGGAATTGTAAAGTGCCGTCAGAGAAGTTGTTCCTAGTATGGGCACTTTAGATGTGAGATAAAGGAAGTGTGTCAACATGAATATCGATGACATGAGCAGTTTCCTCACAAATTAGCGTTCACGAGATTCACAGGTAAACGGAAATGAGTTGAGGAAGATGTTCGTTTTTAGTTTCTTACTAATTTTCGTCGAGTCAGAGGATCTCGTAGGGTGAGTGGGGTGAATTCCTGGCTCTGGTAGCATACGCTCTACAGGCACGGTCTCATAAGGATTTGTGGTAGGTTCAAGTGACAGCTAAGTAGCTTGATTGAGACGAGCGAGTGATACAACGCCTGGGATGATTGGGAAGGGGAGGTTCGGAGAGGTGGGATGGAGAAACAGAATAAAGCGATCTTAAAGTGCGTGACCAAACCTTAAAGTCGATATACTCCTTGATTGGTAGGCAGCAAAGTTCTGCGAGAAGGGTTGTAGGTTGGCAGATGCGACTTTTACATCAAGCAGCCTGGCTGCTGAGTTCTGCACCAACTCTTTTTGCAATCTTAAATAGCTGAAGTAGGCTGATATGGTTTTCTTGTGAAAGGTCACTTTTTAAGAGGACCGCCCACTTTCGTGCGAATATTACAAGAGATATGCTTGCCGAGTTTTTTGAGGTACAGGTGTTCCAATTTCTGGATAACCCTTAGTAGTCCCATAAATAGTAAGTTAGCGAAATTGTATTCAACTTGAGATAGTTGGTGGCAATCTACGAGCGAATTTCAGTAATACGTGCAAGTTATTTAAGAAATTTTTGGGTGCTGGAAGGCTGGGAGGGATCAATAAATGGGTATAGCTGCCTCACCTGCAAAGAAATGAAAGCCTAGTTTGAGATATTGGAATTCGTGATCAGGTAAAGCGTAAGAATACGAGGCAAAATTGTGGTCTTCTTGTTTGATGATGGAGTGAATCATGGGAACATTAATTAATGGATATTAATCGCGCTCCCAAGTAAAATACTTGTCAGAGCACAGAGAACCAGAAAGACCCAGTTTGCAATTGGCATTCTGCTCAGCATCCCAATCTTCGTTTTCTGGTTGCAATTGGATGCTGATATGCTAATCAAACACAGTAGAAGCCGTCGTAAAATTGGAACTTTAAAAATTAAAAAATCTTCACTCATCCGACGTCTGATAAAGGATGAAAGATGCACATTCGACTTGCTTGCTCAAACTGTAGAGAAAAAGATTAATATCACACCAGCTTTGTGCGACTAAACACTCGTTGCAGGTAATTTATTTAACTCAGACTATCTCATCTATACATTATACGTATATTAATACTGATAAGTTAGTGCTACATATTGTATCAATCTGACTAAGCAAGCCCGGCATGCCTTAGCCGAACGGTGAGAATCTTGCAGTACGAGCTCAGTACCCAAACCGGCTAAGCCAAGAGCGTTCGAGGCTTACTGGCAGTCCCAGCTGTCAAATACTGTTGTCATGTCATGGCTGCTTAACGGTGGGCTATCAGCAGCTGGTTTCGATCGGCCTGACTGCATTTGGGTGACCGCTCTTGGATTCTGGTCCGGACATGATGGCTTTGGCTATACGGATGTGGCTGGAATCACGCCACTATGGTGACCCAACCCATAAACGCCCACGACCTGACAGGCTTGGAGCGCTCCGAGGTCAGAGCTTTTCAGTGTATCATACCCAGGGTGAGAGTAGGTCAGGGCGTTACAGTCCTCGGCTTCCGAGAACCAGGAGCGGCGAGAGCATATAGAAACTGTATATAAGCCATGCATCATGCAATCCAGGCCAGGCTGAATCACCTTAAAGGATTACTGCTAAAGAGTGCTGCTTGCATCCCAGCTCACCGTGGTCATGCACAGAGCTTCGTTCTAATGGCCACCGGTACTGGCAGAGAGTGGCAATGGAGTAGTCAGAGGGTAAGAGGAGTCAGTTAACCTTTCCATGGACCTACCCTCACTTACCTGAGTATTGAAACTAGGCCGGACGAAACCTACCCAAGATTGATCGTTAGCTCGTAGCCACAACTAGTGCTTCCTGCACTCGTAGACGGGACCTCTAAAGTACTCTGGTTGTGGGGTTATCATACCTTTCCCCGACTGTTGACCCTAAAACTAAATCAAAGCTAGTATTCCCGGATAAGTAACATAAACTCGTCTTTCGGTTTTGTGGCTTCAAGCCGATGAGTGGCAGCTATTTAAATTACACATTAAAGCTAGCTTTCGTGCTATGGGCTTCTTTTCGTAACATGCGTTAGCTGCAACAACCTTAAATCTGGTTTGAGCCAATCCCTAACTGTCAAGTGACGTTGGCGACTGCAGGTGCCCAAGCGCCCCTGTCACTCTCGGAGATTTAGTTACTAGCCAAGTCAGCTTGGTTTTTCCTACCTCAGAGGCAAGGCTTGCATAAGCATTTGGGTGGGTACTCCCTCTCTGCACACCTGCAGTAAACGTAGAGCCTGGCTGGCAGAGCTGGCACTCTTTCGGCTCTGATAAACGCACAAAGTCGCTGGGTGCCCCTGATTTAGCTGCTCCCGGGTACTAATTGCCTATTTGTTGGCATTAATTGCACACTTCATGGCCGTTGTGGCCTCTCAGGCTAGCTGGCCAGTCTGTCTGCATGCCAAGCATAGCCTTGCGTTAGGCGATCGGATAAGGCGTGCTGCTGGTGGTGTTGCTGTTGCTGCAGTTGGAATACAACGGGTAGACGCAACAGTAAAATACCCAGTGCCGGGCGTTGGTTTCATGTCGCTTCAAAATTTGGAATAGTGATCGGCAGTTGCTCATTGAAGCCAGCTCAGAGGTTTAGGGTTTTCTTCACTAATCATCGAGCTATTTATTACCTTACTTTCGTGAGATCTTGCCCTGTCATTCTAATAATCTTTTACGTTGACAGAGCCTTGATGGCCTCTGCTAAGTGGTTAAGCGTGACTCTCCACTCTGACCAGTAACCATTGAGGGAGCAGTTATCCGCACGGGATAACTGCTCACAGCAGCCCATGGAAATGCAGATGATTAATTGTATCCTATTCAAAACACGGTGGCAATACAGTATGTTACTTTATAACGCTTTACATATCTTTTTGAAATGCAAACGAGCATACATTCAAGACGTCTAAAGCCATGTACAGCTTGACATGGGGCTGTTTTATAGTACAACGATCACTTAAATTTGCATGTAGCACTACCTGTCCAAATGTGATGTTGCAATGATTGAAAAGTGTACACACCTCATCGTGTTAGATGCTGAGTCTAAACTTCTGATATCAGAGAAAGTAGTCGTGCCACCATCTGAGTTTGACTGTGACAATCAGTGACAATAGAACCAATTCCGCCGAGAGCAATTTATCGTGATTTTAAACGTTCGGATGCGTTAACAGTACAACAGGAACTTCGAATACACATTACCGGCGAGAAATATATTTCTTTTCGATAAAAAACCCAAGTGACTGGGTCTTGCGTTGATGTGTGGTTTGCCGTTACAGTTTTTTTAAGATAAATTAGAATTTCCTGGGCAAGACTTGCCTTCTCTGACCGAATTCTAACATATCGCTAGTTCAATGCACGGCTTCAGTGCTCTTTGCGCTTTCTCATTAGGTTGTACTTCTGTCCAATACTGAGGTTTTCCAAATTTTTATGGGTGTTACATTTTTGTCTTACCTATAGTTTTTCACAAGAATGCTCTCTTCGGGTGATTTTCCTATAATGCAAATGTTGGTAACTTGCGTCGCTTGCTTGTGCCTCTATTATCAATGGAGTAGTTATCCTTGTAAGCAAACACACGAGTGATCCTACATACGTGTATATGTGGGTGCTCCTGAACTTGAGTTGGTCCACATTATAATAATAATACAATAGTAATAATAATACACTTGATATAGCGCCCTCATATAACTCAATCTAGGCCCTTTACACTTGCTGCAAAGCGAAACGCGATTGCATGGTAAGTAAGACCGTGCTTGATGAGTGATATATTTCAGCTGAGTAACATTTTTAAACAGTCGAATCTGCTTAAATGAGAGTTAAACAACTAGTTAGTAAACCAGTTCATGACTTTGCGATATCACGTGTGAAGGCTTTACTTCTATGCTAACGATACTCAGCTGTATTTGTCATTTAAACCGTCGGAATCTGCTGCAGCAACTGTGAAACTGAATGCTTGCCTTGCCGATATTCAATCCTAGATGTCCGAAAACTTTCTGAAATTAAATGATGATAAAACCGAACTGCTTCTCACAGGACACCCTAAGCGTGAGGCTGGATTAAAAGGCTTTGCTGTTCTAATAGGCGATGCTATTGTGCGACCTTCACCACGTGCTCGTAATCTAGGTGTCGTGTTCGACAGCTGCCTCAATTTCAAAAGCTTCATTTAGAAGACTGGCTCTACAGCTAGCCATCACATCCGATCCCTATCCAAGATTAAAAGCTGTATCCCACAGTGGCTTTTAAAAACTTTAACTAGCTCTTTAGTTCTGTCTCGGCTTGATTATTGTAATTCCCTTTTGGCTGGGCTGCCACAGAAAGCTATTATGCCACTACAGCTGACTATGAATATGGCTGCAAGGCTGGTCTTCAAGTCCCAGTGGTTTGAGCACGTGTCACCTTTGCTGAAAGAGCTAGGATGGTTGCCGGTTGAGCAAAGGATACAGAGCAAAGTTCTTACGCTGACCCACAAGGCCCGCCACGGCTTGGCTCCTTCGTACCTGGCTGAACTGCTGCAGCAGTTTCAGCCTGTTCGCGCCCTCAGGTCCTGTATGGACAATAAATTAGCTGTCCCATTCCTCCGCTTAAAGGCAGTTGGCAACAGAAGCTTTAGCTCTGCAGGTCCTAGACTGTGGAACTCGCTTCCACAATTCTTGCGCAACGACAACTACTCTCCAACTGCCGACTGTGGCACATCTTTTTCAGCGGTCCTGAACTGCTACTTCTATGCTACTCACTACCTCTACTGCTCTCCTGACTCTGCTATGCTTCCCACTTTCTCTTTGTTGCGTGAGACGATGTTTGTTGCGTACCGAATGCGTACCGAAAGCCGCTTAGGCTGTGAGTGTGCTACACAAAACTCTCCTGCGTAACACCCACGTGGTCTTTATGACTTTGTGGAGTTACTGACGGAGATACATTACATTAAGAAGACTGCATCCACAGCTAGACATCGTGACTGATCCCCGTCTAAGATAAAGAGCTTTCTAACACGGGGGCATTCAAAACATTTACCTAGCTGCCTGGTCATGTCTAGGGACGACTATTGCAGTTCCATCTTGGCTTGGCTACCAAAAAGACCTAACTACCCTCAGAGCCTCGAGATGAATGTGGGTGGCTGCAAGGCCAGTCTACAAATTCCAGAGGTTCAGTCAAGTGTCTTCTTTGCCGAAGCAGCTTCGATCGCTTCCGGTTAATCAACGGATGCTGAGTAAATTTCTTTCGCTGACCCTCAGGCTCTCCCTGGCTTAGCTCCATTATGTCCTCCAGCTGAGCTGCCGCGACAGTTTCAGCCTCCTTGCACAGTCAGGTCTCTATGGACGGTAAATTAGATATTCCATTTCTAAGCCTAAAGACCTTTGGTTTACAGAAGCTTTTGCTCTGCAGGTCTTAGGCTGTGGAGCTGACTTACGCGATTCTTACACAACGAAATCTACTATCCGTCTGCCAACTGTCGAGCGTTATATCTAGCTGTCATGAGCTGCTACTCCCAGGCAACTCACTACCTCACCTGCTCGACTGACTCAGCTTTGCTGCTCACTTTCTCTTTTTTGGATACGATAAAGTATGATAGCTACCGCATGAATAAGGAAAGCCGCTTAGGCTTTTGAGTGGGTTACAGAAAACTCGCCCTACGTAACGTCTTTTGACAGACACAGCATGCCCCATCCGTCGCTCAGTAACCGGATACTTTTAGTACCAACCACACCTGCACAAGCATGGTCTCCGCCAAGCTCCTGTGTTCTCACTCGTATTTCACTTTCAATTGACGGAAACCGTGTATGTTGATACTACGCTCTTCTAGTAGTAAAAGGCGAGCGCGTATTCGTGTATTTCCCGGTCTACGGACGTTCTGCGGTTCATTTATGCGAGGATAGAGCCAGCATGGACGGCAGAACGCTTTTTTCCACTACCCCTGCATTTGGATGTACTGTACTAAACGCGGACCTCGGCGGCGCTTTAGTGAAGTGGAAATGCCAGCTGGTGAACTCCATGCTCGCAAGCGGCTCAGTGGATAAAGTGCGGCTAAATTTATGACTATCGTTATTCACTTAGCCGGCCCAGCTGTTCTGGAACTATCGGAAAAGTTTACTTTCAATGAGGAGTCCGTCAACAATGCTCAGAAAAAAGTTCAGGAAAGGATCGAAGCGTATTTCACTGCCCTGAAAAGGGAGATACTGCACAGTTACTGCTTTAGAATATTGTGTACGCTGCGCCCTTTGATCACTGTTTCAGTCGGCGCTGTTTTATCAAGTGCATTATTATTATTATTATAATTATTATTACGCTCACGGGCAAAACTGCACAATGCTAGGGATCCGGATAGTATGATCGGAGGCAAAGTGGTTTTGATCTTGGAGTGCCCGTTGCAAGAACTGCTTCTATGTGAATCTACGCTGAGGCTGCAGGCAGCAACTGATATTTGTCGCCTTGTTGTTGGAAACCACTAGCAAACGGTGCATGAAATATGCAATCAGACTTTGAGGGTTCCGAACCATAACAGCCAAACTGAGATGAATGCTGCAAAGCCGCAGTGTGGACAGCAATTTTCGAGTGACATATGAGACCACGGGAACCTGGATGTTACTACGCCTTGACCGAAGGAGCTACACCCTCGGCATTGGGGTAGGAGATATACAGCATTGCGAGCCGATTGCCCTGCTCAAGGAGGCTGCCTCCACAAGTGCAATGTTATCCGCCACTTCAGTTGGCAGTGACAGGCAAGTCAGTGGCACACTAGGTAATAGTGAGGTGACGAAGCTGTCGCATATGATGAGGATACGATGCAAACTTGTGATAGGAACGAGTAGTCAGATTAAGCCCGTTTGAGCTCTGATGGTGGTTTGTTATACAGACGTGCATTTCTAGCTCGACCCTGGCGCTGACCTCAATACGATTAGTAAACGGTTTGTCCGGAAGCATCAGCTTGTGGATATGCCACAATGCCTCACATCTCGGGACAGCGGACCTAGCCGCGAAGAACTCGAAAGCAGGTGCCGCGACTGCCATTTATCGTACATCTGACGGCCACACATGCTTCCTTGGCGAAAGAGCCATTCAAGCCGCTGGAACGATAAACGTGCACTCTGACCTCTTCATTGCACCGCGAGCGACTGGCGAGAGCAAACTGGATGACCTAGGCGTTGTCAGATTGTACACCAATCCGATGCTTTGTCCCAAAGTCCTACCATGCCGCCGAATACCCATTGCATACCAAGATGTGACTGAGCAGAAACCGCAAGCGTTGGCTAAATGAGGAGGCACTCCAAGTGATAAACGAAATCCAAGCGATTAAAAGCAAAACAGCACTACTGGAGGGTGCCTTCTGACAAGCTGCTTCGAGAAGGCACCGTCGTGGCAACCCGCGGCAACAGGTCATACACAATACAGGACCTTGCAGGAAAATTCTTCCTGCCGAACCGGTGGCATACTTATACCAATCCTAGAACAGCGGAGCTTGCACTCTGTCGAGCAATACCAGGGAGCCTTAACTATATTCAGTGTTCCTAGATCTTCTATTAGCATTTGGCAGCATGGCCCGTGCGTCATTCTCCCAGTGCTTAGCCGTCTGTGTTCATTTTTATCTGGCGATAGAGTATGTCGTCTAGGAGGACCCTCATTTGAGGGGCCAGCTCAACGCTTGGAGATAACTCTATCCCTAAGCATACCCTAGCTGATGAGCTTGCCGTCTTTAGGGAGACAGGAGCCGGCTTGCCGGATCTTGTGCTGGATGCCACTGAGGCTGCCTGGAGGCCGGGCAGGCAGTTCTAGCCTACAAAGTGTCACGTTGCTGCATGGCAGTACCGACCTCAGTTCATCTGCTGGGACGATAGATGCCAGAGTTGCCAGAGGACGAGTCCAAGGTCACAACCTCGAGGCCACAGAGAGCCCACACAGCCACTGAGGGCTGAAAATGAACCGTCTTGCACATGCCTCGCCAGATGTTGTGAGAAAGCTAGCCTCCCAGCCAGGTGTTAGAAGGTCGACGCCTTAAAGACATTTCGCCTGTCATAGCTTGATTACCTATGCCCGCCAAGGCTGGTCAAGATGTCGATTCCGGAGACAAATGCCTGGCCGACGTTTGCCAGACTGTGGTGTGCAGCTCGTTGGCAATGCAACGTCGTATTTCCCTTCAAGCCATGTGGTGGCAGACGGTCTGGGTCTTTTCTGGCTCTTAATGAGTGTTGCGTTGTTGCTTTTGTGAAGGCTTGCCTAACCCCTTGCTTTCCCACACTGTTGCACAGCACTGCCTCAACCCTGCCTTCGTCTGCCTGGACTGCAATGATTACTATGACTAGAGTTGCAGCGGCTTCTTAAGGGCTGGTGCGTTCGGCCCTGGCAACAAAGTAAGATCAACCCGTCCTTGGTTAACTGACTTGTCAGAGCCTGTGAACCTACAGTTGGGCCATGATGCTGCAGTCACGACGGCTTAATCTGACGTGGCCATACCTCATCAACGTGCCTCGTGTAAGGGTGCTAAAGCAAAGCCAGCATGATATGCATACAGAGGGCAAAGCGTGGATGGTCCAGCCTGCACTGGGTCTGGTCAGGCAGTGCCTAGTAATAAGCAAGTAAGCGACCGGGGCTACCTGATTTTGTACTGAATAAGTGAAGGTGGGGTTCCTGCACACCTAATGAGCTTTCACTCAGTAAATACTGTAATTGTCGATGTCGGCACTCAGTTCAACAGAATCACGGATACTCTGGTCGTAGTGGCCTTGAAGGAAAAAGAACTCATGCCGGCTCACTCATGTCCGGCACTATTATGGGTGAAGCTAAATAGGAGAAGGCAGTTCATGATGTGTACCCTTAGCAGTGGCAGATAACCGGTGGATCAACAAAGGCTGCCGGGTGAGCCTAGAAGAATTGGCCAGAACATAGCTCAAGTATCGGACGCTCTTCTGGCTGCTTTTCATCTATGATGACATCGGGTCAGAAGCTTTGTAGTTTCTGTGCCTCAGCGAGTTCCGTTGGATTCTGTCACCACGGCTTTGGGCGGTGATGGATCATCTGTCTTCCTAAATCGTATTCATAATTTGTATGAACAGTCCTTCAAACCTGTGCCCAGTGGGAAACTCTAGTCTTATGGTATGAGGCATAGATAAGAACCACTTTTCCAAAAGCACCAAACATGTTTTCTCATTAGGTAAACCCATGATCTGCTAGTTCACCGTCCTCATTCGTATAACAGCAGCAGAGCATTTGCAGCAATTAGCCTCGCTTTGCAGTGAGCAATTGAGAATTTCTCGATGCAGGACTCGAACCCAAAGCCTGCGTCTGGAGTGCAAACACCTTCCTACTTGGGAATGCAGTCATGGGTAAAGTTTCTCTGCTTATATTGCTCGATAATAATAATAATAATAATAATAATATTGCACTTGATAAAGTGCCCTCAGAGAACTTAATCTCTCTCTAGGCGCTTTACATTTGCTGCAAAGTGATACGCAATGGAATCGATCTTTCGGCAGCTTTTGATGCTATTGATCACCAAGTTCTTCTTGAGACCCTCTCATCTCGATCGGGCATCACTTGCACTGCTCCTCAATAGTCCAGGTCCCATCTCAGTGGGAGACTCCAGAGTATTGATGTGAATGGACAACGATGATCTGAGGTACCTCTAAAATATGGGGTACCTCAGGGCTCTGTGCTTGGTCCGGTTCCTTTCACGGTTTATACTCGCCCTCTTGCCAATGTGATCGCGAAGCACAAGTCCAAGCTTTCACTTCTACACGGGTGACACTCAGTTGTACATTTGCTTTGATCTTTCTTAGCCTTCGAGAATGTCGAATTCTCAGAGCTTCCTTGCATCATGCATCGATGAAATCCGAATAGGGATGGTAGCAAACATGCTTAAATTGAATTATGAAGAAACCAACTTACTAATTCTGAGCAAACCCAGAAATATTCAGAAATTAAAAGAGTTACCGCTCTGAATTGGCCTTGCCAGCACGTCTCCTGTTGAATCTGAACGCAATCTACGTGTCTCGTTCCAAAGTGACCTTTCACTAGACCACTACATCGGCTCCACAGTCAAGTCTGCCTACTTTCAACTACACGACATTGCAAAATGCTTGCTTGTTTCGACAAGGCTATCCCATCTAAATTGGTCCTTGCATTCGTGACATCCCGTCTTGACCTCTGTAACTCACTGCTTGCTGGCCTACCGGCATGCGAAATCAGGCGATTACAGCTAGTGCAAAACTCTGCAGCCAGGTTTGTCTGTCGTTAGCTTCACAGCTGCCACATCACACGACTTCTCGCCGACATGCACTGGCTACCAGCCAAGCAACCCATCGCCTTCGAAGTTTTGTCGCTCACTACTAGGTCATTTCATTCTTTGGCTTCAGCTTATCTCTCAGATCTACTCCCCCACCAGGCCAAGCATCGTACCACCCACTTTTCGGAATCCAGCAGTCAACCAATACCTCGTGCAAACCTCAAATCCTTTGGAGACCGTGCATTTAGTTCGTATGCTCCCAAAGCCTTGAACTCACTCCCGACTTGCGTCAGAACATCCTATGACTTGACCACAGTTAAAATGAACTTAAAACACCCACTTATTTAGGTCAGCATTTAGTGGGTCCATGTGATTAGTTTTTTATGTGCTTATGCGTGCTGACACTGTGCATGCTGCCACTAACCACACACGCATGCTGACTCTGTGCATGTCACCCCTAGCCATGTTTTTCGTGTTGTTTATCAAGCACAACACACCTCACCATTCGACCGTGTTTCCTTTGCAGGAAAAGTAAAGCGCCTAGAAAGAGATCGAGTTCTCTGAACGCTTTATCAAATGTAATATTATTATTATTCCTCTTTTGCGACAAAAATAACACACTAATTACTTTTATAGTTTCTGAAAATTATTAATTAGCTAAACATTTATATCTGCCGCTAATGGTCCAGGCAGTGCAGTATGTTCACACACTTCTTGTTTAGTGCTTACCGTGTAGATGGAAATCATCAACGCTTCAGTTTTCTTTTGTAAAATGTTGCTCAACGCTGTACTGTCTTTCTGCATCAACGTCGCCGGTGTATTCGAGGCAAAAAGCATCACTTGTGACTCATTTAAACTGAGCATATTCCTGGACAGTTCATCAAGAAGCCTCAAAGCCGTAAAGCTTCCCCAGCAAGCTACCTATCGTTACCATGGCTCACACGGAGAACCTCAAAGAGAACAACAACCGTCTCAAGACGTTTGCTGAGTCTCTTGGATTACGACGACTACGGACAGGAGGTCATTTGAGACTTCGAAACGGTTTCATTCTTCACGGTTCTTGCTTAGGATTCATGAGGTTTCATTCTCTTTGCTTATCGAGCTATCGTTGAAGACTGCTTCTACAGATAGCCATCACGTCTGATCCCTTTCTAAGATTAGGAGCTGTCTTCCACAGTGGCTTGCAAAACCTTTAACTAGCACCTTAGTTCTGTCTCAGTTTGATTATTGTAATTCCCTCTTGGCTGGACTACCAAAACCAGCGACTAGGCCACTGCAAACGGCTATTAAGATGGCTGCAAAGCTAGTTTTCAAGACCCAGAGGTTTGACCACGCGTCTCCTTTGCTAGAAGAGCTGCCGGTTGATCAAGGATACACAGCAAAGTTCTTATGCTGACCCACAAGGCTGATCACGGCTTAGCTCCTCCATGCCTAGCTGAACTGCTGCACCAGTTTCCGCCTCCGAGTGCCATCGGGTCTTGTATGGAAAATCAATTAGCTTTTGCATTCCTCTGCTTGAAGACCGTTGGCGACCGAAGCTTTAGCTCAGCAGGTCCTAGACTGTGAAACTCGCTTCTTAAATTCTTACGCAAAGACAACTACTCTCCTGCTGCCGACTATGGCACATCCTTTCAAGCCGTCCTGAGCTGATACTTCCATGCTACTCACTACCTCAACTGCTTTTCCGACTCTGCTATGCTTCCCACATTCTCTTTGGTGCGTGAGATGAAGTCTATCGGCTACCAAATGCATACCGAAAGCCACTTGGGCTGTGAGTGGGCTAAACACAAATTCTCCTGCGTAAAACTCACATAGTCTCTGTGGCTTTGTGTGGAGTTACAGGCGGAGATACATTACATTACAAGGGACTGGACAGAGGACTTGATCTAGTTTTCGATCAAGCGGCCGTTTGACCCTCGGTCGAAGGCTCGGCCTTGTCTAGCTCTCAGTCACGATTCTAGACAAAGAGTCAGCAGCTTTTAAGTAACTCTCAAGATGTCTTTCCATCCAGCAATTGGAGCCGAAGGCCAATGCTGGCCAATGTTCGTCGGAACACGAAGATCGTAAAGTGTGACAAAGTCACCACGGAACTCAAAACGACAAAAACGTTGTTTGAAGCCGTTTTGTGCAGTAGTTTGCAGATTTATTGGCAATCATACGTTTGAAATTCTGGGCAGCTGGTGCAGGCTTTCATTAAGAAAAACTCCAATATTCGATGCAGAATATCCGTCCGAGTCCGCAGCTTGGATGATCACCTTGAACGATTCGGGAGAATATGGAAGGTTATTCAGAGGAGCACCACATATTCGACTGCTCTCACCAGGATGTATTTAGTGAATAGCAATACCAAAGACAATACAACGAAAACATGGCAGGGACTTTATTACGTGATTTTCAGAATAGTCACGAATATAGAACGACTATTAATTTCTGACTTCTTTAAGGGATCATTTTTGCGTGACTTCAAATTTTAATTCACACGCTGCTCTTTTGAACTAAACGTGAACCAAAAACGTGAGTTCAGCAGCCATCTCGTGGCAAATTGAATAATTCCCACTTAGTCGCTGTCCTGGTCACAAAAGCAATGTCTTTTATACTACAATCACTGGTTACTATAGTACTTGTGGCATGTGTAAATATGAATTAATACATCCCGTGACTTGAAAAATAGGAATGCGGTGTTATGCACGTGGTTCAAATTTCATTGGCGGACGCAATTGTTTAATTCGCAGTGGCGGGTCTGCCGTTTGCTAAATTATCCTTTATGCTGACCGCCTTAGTGCAAGGCAGTCATTTTCGAACATCTTTAGGAGCCGCATGGGAAACTGCTTGCACGTGCTTGAATGTAAGTCCGACCCGCCAGACAATATCCCGCGAGACAAAGAGCAATGACACAATTTATAAGAAACTCCGCCTTTTGATGACTTCACAATACTAAACCTGACGCATTGCTATAATCACCACCGTCGCTAATCTATGCCTAGCAGCCACCTGATTGTACTGAGCGATTAGTTCGCCCATAAGTAGTTTAGCGATTGTGTTTGCGAGCCACAGCTTCCGCGATGTATTCCCGGGTAGCACGTGCAGGTTTCCGACACTGCCGGCTTGTATTCTAATGACAAAGTAAGTAGGAGAAGTTCATCCTTTAAGGATTAATTTTCATTAGCAAAGAAAGCGAGTCCAACGAAAGGTGTGAAGAGAAGCCAGTGACAGAGGCTAAACGACGTGTGAGTGGCAGCAACGACCTAGCATGAGTGAGACGACAGCTTGATGAATAAAGAGGCTTGGACTAGTTCACCTTGCCGGGCCGTCACTGTTACAAACGCTGTGCAGCGGCTTTTAGGCTAATGTTCCTAAGCCGAAAATGCAGGGGTGTAACAGTGCTAGTTCTTGCTAACGCGAGACAAAGACCGCCGAGGCCTCGGTTCTGCGTGCACGGCTAACAAGTCTGTGCGGCTGCACTGAGACACACTATGACTTCCGACTGTAGCAGAATGAGGCAGCTAGGGAGAGCGACCACAGCTTAATAGAATAAGTCAGCGTCCATAACTTAGGGCAGGGCTTTCAACAGTTACCAGGAGCTGCATGTGTTCAACACCCACCATAGTGTACAAAAACTCTCGTTCAATGTAATGTATCTCAGTCTGTAACTCCACAAAGTCATAAAGACCACGTGGGTGTTACGCATGAGAGTTTTGTATAGCGCACTCACAGCCTAAGCGGCTTTCGGTACGCATTCGGTACCCGACAGACTTCGTATCACGCAACAAAGAGAAAGTGGGAAGCATAGCAGAGTCAGGAGAGCAGTTGAGGTAGTGAGTAGCATAGAAGTAGCAGCTCAGGACCACTGAAAAAGATGTGCCATTGTCGGCAGTAGGTGAGTAGTTGTCGTTGCGTAAGAGTTGTGGAAGCGAGTTCCACAGCCTAGGACCTGTAGAGCTAAAGCTCCTGTCGCCAACTGTCTTTAAGCGGAGGAATGGGACAGCTAATTTATTGTCCACACAGGACCTCAGGGCACGTACAGGCCGAAACTGATGCAGCAGTTCAGCTAGGTACGAAGGAGCCAAGCCGTGGCGGGCCTTGTGGGTCAGCGTAAGAACTTTGCTCTGTATCCTTTGCTCAACCAGCAACCATCCTAGCTCTTTCAGCAAAGGTGACACGTGCTTAAACCGCTGGGACTTGAAGACCAGCCTTGCAGCCATATTCATAGTCCGCTGTAGTGGCATAATAGCTTTCTGTGGCAGCCCAGCCAAAAGGGAATTACAATAATCAACGTCCAGAGCACAGCCCAACTGCCTGGCTCAAAGTATGTACATAATTTATAACCAGGCGACTTTCACTTAGTGTCTTTCCTAATCGCAGATTAAAAAACTAACCAGTTTTTAATCATCAGATTTAAGGAACCGCGAATAATATCTCAGCCGTCAGAATTTGGCTGAAGCATCGCGTCAACGTTTCAATGCATGCAACGTATCTCACCTGCATCAACAGTTTCAGTCTCCTCGCACCCCCCATATCCTATCGGGACAATCAACTATAGCTTCGCAAGTCTATCACTTAAAGATTGCTGGCAGTGTATTGACCTTAATTCGCTTTGCATTGACTATTTTGGGATCATTTGAAGTCTCTCTGATATGTTTTGCCTTACCATAATTACTTGGCTGTTACCATCGCTAAGTGAGTCAGTGCTGCGAGTTCAGAGCGCGCCATTATGCCCCGCATCGAAGTAGCCTGCTCGCATACATTCTCCCGTCATAAGATACTCGAACCATCCATATTGTTGATCTGTAGATGTGCAAGGATGCAGGGATCAGGTTGGTGAGGAATGAGGTAACGCATTAAGCAGGCTGTGCAGTGTGAGGCTGACATACATACGCCTCGTACATTCAACTCGTGCTACTGAGTTATTCTTCGATGAGCTGACTCAGCTGAGCTGCTTTGTCAGAGTCTACACACCCCACCATTTTGAATAGATTGCGGCTTAAGTGGCCTTTCCAAGCATCAATGATATAAAGTGCATCGTCCATACGTACACACAGAGAATCGAGTGAGTCGCCTTACCCGTTCCACTTCAACAACTGCGAACGTGTTCCGGTGACTCCAACGTAGTGGAATGGCTCGTAGAGCCTGGGACTGAATAAGGGCCCTTTGATCATTTATTCAAAGTATCTCATAGATGAAATGCTATTTTCTGCGCTCACTGCTATTTTTTGAACTTGTATCCACCAATATACCTTTGTTCATCAAAGTGATTTGAGATTAAATTTTTGGACTAGAGCTCACCGGCTTAAGTGTGCTATATATATATATATATATATATATATATATATATGAACTGGGAGTGCTAGAGCAGGGTATCTAACCTTTTTCACGGCCTAAATGCACAATTCTGACGAGAATCTTAATCTTATGAAGCCACGAGTCATCAGCAGCATTGCCCTATGACTTTTCATTTCAATCGCTCCCTAGATTCGTGAGAGATGTCTTTGTGGATAGCCACCATCACCGATAACTGCAGAAACAGACTGCTAATTCTGGATTAGGATGACTAGATGAACTTACAATTAATTTAACTGTGTTTTAGACTCCGGTGCTTTATTTTTATAAAATCAATTTTGTTTAGCACGTTTTCCTAGGTCTACAGCACCTACAAGGAACGCGCTTTTTGCTCACGTGTTTTAAATAAAATAAATCTTAGCTGATTAAACAACCTCTGTTTTTATAGCGACAGAAGAGCCTTTACGGCTATCACCACCGCTTGCAGTGGCGATAAAGAATCGCCTAGCGCAGGAATCGAACCCACGACCTCGGGACTGCGGTCGTGAAAGCAACCACCTTACCTCGTTGCAGTATCACATTACGAGCCTGGGTCTTGGCCCATAA